>PISX010015687.1:0-48699 GCA_004024625.1 Mellivora capensis
ATCCCGGGTCTCCGGGATCATGACCTGAGCCGAAGGCAGTCGTCCAACCAACTGAGCCACCCAGGCGTCCCTAAAAAACAACTCTTAAACAGTTTTCAAATTTGTTGGTTTTTAAATTTCCATTCAAATAAGATGATGCATTTAATTTTTTTAAGTTGAAAACTACTAAACACAATTTTCAGCATCATTTTCAAAAATTAAAAGAAAAAAACAAAGGAAGTTATATTTGGGAGAACACTATTGGAAATTGTGTTTTGTTGAAACTTGGGAAGGTAAGGTTTAAAAGCTACATCTTTCTTTCCTTTGAGATGTACCCTTACCTATTTCTCTTATCTTCCAGTATCTTATGTATTTCTGAAATATATGGTAGATACTAAGTCTTTATTCTGGAGATTTCCAGTTTTATATATGGCATTTAAAAAGTGTACATTATTACAAAGACTGAGTGATCAATGGTAGAATAGGAAAGATTTAGCATTTTTATTTATGATTTCATTCTCTTGGCTGATTAAATTTTCATTTCTCCATTGTAAGTACTTGAAAGATTGGCAAGCTTGTCCTTGTGGGTTGAGATGTGAGATTTAGGAATTTAATAAAAAATACATTCCTATTTTTAATGAAGTATAGGTGTATGTTTAAAATTAAATATCTGCTATGGTTAGTGCTGTGAAGTGTGTAAACCTGGCGATTCACAGACATGTACCCCTGGGGATAAAAATATGTTTATAAAAAAATAAAAATTTTTAAAAAAAGAAAAAAAAAAGTAGGTGAATTCAGATTGAGAATGTAATTAATGGATTTTCCTCCTTACACTAACGGATGCTAGCTACTGTCAAGTGTGTAGCTAATGCGTAGCTTCTGTAAACCTAACGTAAAGTCAAAGGCTCCTATATCTATAGTCAAAGGCACAAAGATGTAGTGAATATTGGAATATATAGGAACATTAGGAGAGTAAATAGATTTACATAAATGTTATTAAGCATGAAATCCATGAATCTTATTCTTCAGCTATGCTCTGACAAAGCTGGATAATGTTTAAGATTATTCCTTGGAAGAGTGCTATGTGGAAGGATAAAGGAGGAATACTGTTTTTAGCACTGAGAATTACCTGATCAAAAGTTCAGGTGCAAGAGGATGGGTAGCCGTGGGCTGGCAACATGGAGAAGGCTTGTTTTTCTCCTTCTGTAGCACCTGAACTGAAGTGCATGAATGAATGAATGAATGAATGAACAAACAGTGCTTCGCAGGAAGATGGTTCTGAGGTAAAAATCACAGAATCCCTCCCTTCCTCATTCCTTTCTCTCCTATATTCCTCTCTTGATGATTTACTCTGGCTGTGGAACACCTACTAGGTGCCCACGCTGCCTGGTGCTTGGGTCGTAAGTATCCAGACCTTCGGTCTGTTTTATATGCATTGATTCCTTCTGACTTCTCATATGCCAACATCTGGTTGTTGCTTTTATGAACTAGCAAGGGGCACGTGATGGTGTCTCTTTCAATGGCATCAGGAACGTGATTGCGCTGTTCTCCCCCATCAGTTTCGGGCGGCTCGTGGTTTAGCGCATTATCTCATACAGCAACTATCGACGCAACTGGTCTTTATCCAACTGTCCTTTATCTCTGAAATGTTAAAAAAATTGTTTCTTTTGAATCTGTGTCAGCAGGCTGCTGTTAATTCTGAAAATGGGTAATTTTCCTGTATTCTTGGTAAAAGTTGCAAGAGCTTAAATTACTTTTCAGCTGGAAATATGCTTGCTTGGCATGCAACATTATCGATAGTGGAAATAATATTAAGAATAGATCTAGGGGCACCTGGGTGGCTCAGTGGGTTAAAGCCTCTGCCTTCGGCTCAGGTCATGATCCCAGGGTTCTGGGATCAAGCCCCACATCAGGCTCTCTGCTCAGCGGGGAGCCTGCTTCCTCCTCTCTCTGCCTGCCTCTCTGCCTACTGGTGATCTCTGTCTGTTAAACAAATAAATAAATAAATCTTTAAAAAAAAAAGAATAGATCTAAGATCAGGTTTACTTTGCAAAATTTATTTTTTAAAATTTAAGAAGTAAACTTCCAGTTGTTTCAATTCTGACAATAGGTTATGATAATATCACCTATTGCCATGGTGATCTCACCTAGAAAGCACAGTAACCTGTTCATAGTAGGTGAAACAGTTCTTTCTTGATTTTATATTAAACACATTTTCAGTTAAATTTTTTCAATGTGAGAAATGCACATTTATTTTCTTGAAGGTGAGTTGACATTTCGGCAGATTCTTTATCATTTTGTTATCTTATTTTTTCTTTTTTTTTTTTTTTTAAGATTTTATTTATTTATTTCACAGAGAGAGAGAGATTACAAGCAGGCAGAGGGAGAGGGGGAAGCAGGCTCCCTGCTGAGCGGAGAGCCCTACGCGGGGCTCGATCCCAGGACTCTGGGATCATGACCCCAGCCGAAGGCAGAGGCTTAATCCACTGAGCCACCCAGGCGCCCCTCTTCATATTTTTTCAATCTTACTTTTGCGTAAGGGATCACAAGGTTGGATTCTTAAAAGCTACCCCTGTGTTGAGTAAAGGACAGGACATGTGGGAAGTTACAACCAGCGATGTTTTTGAAATTTGTCCCTCTCCCTCTCTCTTATTCGTCCAGGTAAAGTGATTTATAAAATTCCTTTTTATTGGTACATTTATAGGACATTTGTGTATTCTCCTTTTGGTGGCCATCTCAGTCATTTCTACAGTATTTTTGTACTTGTCATGCTTTAGCGATCATACGTCTTCAAGCCTCTGTGGGCACGCGCTCCCCTGGGGTTCATATGCAGGCAGCAAGACAGGCTTCCCGGGCATGCGCACTGCCGGCTTCACTGCATGCTGCAGAATTGCTCTTCTGAGGAGCTGAACCCTTTTAAACACCCGCAGCCCTTTGCTGTACTTCGTTGTTCTACGTCCTTCCCAACAATTAGTATTGTCAGAATTTTGGAAGATTTTCTGAACTGATTAGGGCATTTGAATGTCTTTTTGCAGATACTTTTTAATTTTTTCATGTTCTTTATTTTGCCTTATGACTGTGTCCCATGGACCTGTATACGGACTTCGAGGGTATATGTTATACACCCTGTTGTCAGTGTTTTTTATGTATTTAAGAGGTTTTGTTTTTAGGTACAAAAAAGAATTTTACTTATTTGAGAGAGAGAGAGAGAGAGAGCACAAGCAGGGGTGGGAAGGGGTAGAGGGAGAGGGAGAAGCCAACTCCCCGCTGAGCGCAAAGCCCAACATGGGGCTCTGTCCCACGACCCCAGGATCATACAAAACCTGAGGCAAAGTCAGGTGCTTAATCCACTGAGCCTCCCAGGCACTCCAGAGACTTTTCTTTTTAGGTATTTAAAAAAGATTTTTAAAAAAACTTACAGATACCAATTTTGATTACCACATCTTAAAGTTCTAGCTAAAATAATTCAAATGTTTTTCCATATTCCATTGAAGTTCAAGCTCTCCATAAGTTTTCTGCACATTTGCATGGCTTGCAGTCACATGCTTGCTCCTGCCTCTGTTCTCCTACTCTCTGCATTTGCTTCTGGTTCATTCATATCATATTAATTCAATATGAAAAAAAAATTTTTAATTACCACCCCCATACTTACACACATACATGTGAACATATTAACTTATGGTCTTTTATAATATCAATTTTATGAGATGTTAGCGAAGAAGATAAAATCTAAAAATTATAAATAATAACAAACTGAACATTGATTTCTATGGATTCAGGTGTTTTTTTCAGCTCTGTCTCTGTCATCAGTCTGAAAGCTACCATCCTCCCACCTTCTCTGGCCCTTAAGCAGTAACATAATGCATCTTTTAGTTCCTTTCATTCATTATATGAGCATGAAAATATTAAATAACCGTCACATGGGTCTGAGGGTGAATTTAAACTGAGGATTTTTTTTTAATTAAAAAAAAAAAAAACTTTGGGGCGCCTGGGTGGCTCAGTGGGTTAAGCCTCTGCCTTCGGCTCAGGTCATGATCCCAGGGTCCTGTGATCGAGCCCTGCATCGGGCTCTCTTGCTCCTCGGAGAGCCTGCTTCCTCCTCTCTCTCCCTGCCTGCCTCTCTTGCCTACTTGTAATCTCTGTCAAATAAATAAATAAAATCTTAAAAAAAACCCTTTTCTATTTAAAAAATCTTTTTTTTTTAAGATTTTATTTATTTTGAGAGAGAGAGAGCAAGCAGAGGTGAGGGGGAGGGGCAGAGGCAGAGGGAGAAGCAGATGCCTCACTGAGCAGAGAGCCCAGTGGGGGACTTGATCCCAAGACCCCAGGATCATGACCCAAACCAAAGGCAGACGCTTAACTGACTGGGCTATCCAGGTTGCCCCTAAAAATTCCTTTTCTCAACTGTATTGAGATATAATTGTTCTCCATCTGTCTCATTGTTAGAGCCCCAATTCTGGGGCGATGATCACCCTCAATAGAAAAGTGCTCAGGGTCAGTGAGCGCTGCTGCCGCTGTAGGGATGATGGCAGCTGGAGTTGGGAGCTTGCGGGTGGTGGAGCAGCTCTGAAGGAGGTGTGGTGGGGAATGGGAAAGGAAAGGAGCCAAAGTCCCCTTAGAGGGCTGACAGTGGAGACGACTAATTAATAGTGAAGCCAGTTTGCGTGTCGGTACCGCTGTTTGCGCTTCTAGCCCTGTCTTGATTTTTGCCTCCCCTGGAAAAGGCACTAGTAGTGGGGATCCGTGGTTGAGCACAGGTCGCAGGGGATTCATTCATCCATCCTGCAAACACTCATGGGGCCACCTCCATGTGCCAGCGCGGTTTTAAGTGCTTGGTGTACTTCAGGGAACGAAACAAAAGTCCCTATCCTCACAGTGAGCATTTCAGCCAGGGAAAGTAGAAGAGAAATATAATAGAGGTATAAATATGTTAGGACAAATTCAGTGCTTGGGAAAATGTAGAATGAATGTGGTCTTCAACTATGATAGTCAGGGAAACGTTGATGTTGGAGCAAAGGTTTGAGGAAAGTGAAGGGGTTGGATATGTAGATGTCTTGGAGAAAAGCGTTCTAGCAAGAGGGAGTAACTGTAGGAATGGGGCTCAAATGTCAGAGGAAGAGCAGTGGCTTTGGGGGGTTGGGGAAGTGGTTGGAAAGCCTGTCATAGGGACCACAGGTGCAGATCTGTAGGTCTTTTATTCTGAAACAGAATTCTTTGCCGTAGGTGTGGCTTGATTTGAAAACAGCTTTTCTATCTAGTTGCTGAGGGACACATATGCCCAGAGTGGGTGACCATATGCCCAGGGCGAGAGTGGACCTAGGAAGCCAGTGAAGAGGTTATTAAAATAATCCAGAAGAGGCACTGTGGTGACTTAGACCCAGTGCTGGCCGTGCAGGTGGTGAGAAATGGTCAGATTCTGGGTATAGTGTGCTCATCACGGGGCCCTGGGCATGGTGGGAAAGGAACTGAGGTCAGGACGGGGTTGACTGTAGCAAACTGCACCAAGGGTGTGTCTGTGGGGTGTGTACCTGGTGTGTCCTGGAGGTGAGTGAAAGATGCTGAGGCAGTAGGATGCTTTCCCAGGGGGACTTTGGAATCTCTGAGTCCGCTGTGAGACGTGGAGTGAGAGAAACTGTCCTCAGTAGAAGAGGGACTTTGGCGGTCATGGCTGGACATTCATTGATTATCTGATGGAGGGTTATCTTTCTGTTTTGTTTTTTAAAGCTACTTTATGGAGGTATGATCGACCAAAAAGGCTGTACATATTTAATGTGTAAAACTTGATGAGTTTGGGGATGAGTCTACATTTGTGAAACCATCACCGCAATTTATGCCATAAACATTTTGGAGGAGGCTGCTCTGTGGCACAGGGTTAAAATAACAATGGCCTGGAAGAGCCAGGGGATTTCCAACTGCTTCCTATGAATTGGCTCTGTGAAGGGGCAGAGCTTGTTGCTGTAATACCATATGTGTAAATATGGAAATAACATTAATTTTGCTAGAATAACTCATGATTCTAGTAACAACATATTATCAATATTTAGCATAATTTAAAAGTGAAGAGCATTGTAAAGAAATAACACACAAATAAAATTGAGTTGCTTAAAATTTGTAAATGAACTTTGAGCATTGATGGGAGAAGCATGTAATAAGACAATGCTTAATAAAGTTGCAGAATAGTAATTACAGTCAAAACCATGAGTTGGTATATGAGAAATTTGTTTTAAGCTTGTTTTAATTATCAACGATATTGGTTACATAAAACTGAAACTGAAGTTCTTTATTAGTCAATAACCCATTTAGTGGATAAGGTTATATGATGAATTTAAGGCTCTTGGGACTCAATTTTGAAATCTTGGTAGTAATTCTCATAACTTGAATAGCGTTGTTGCCATTTACCTTTTTTATATGAGTCAAAAATGAACTAAGTTCTGTTTACCAAACACTATCAATAGTTATCAATCATTTCAGTTATAGTTTCTTATTATATCATTTCTTATTTAATTAGAAATGCTTGCAGTTTATGTAACTGGTATTATTGCCAAATTTAAAATTTTTAAATGATGTGATAATTCATTGTAAATTATGAAACATAGTTTATTAGAAATATGAAAGCATTTTTAATAGTGAGTTTTTTTCCTATAGCCTTGGGAGAAGAGAAGATTAAGATGAAAAATATTAAACCATCATCCATAATATTTAATTGGTGAAGTGGTTAAATATAATAGAAAATAAGATACCTTTCTTTCCTCAAATAGAGGACTTAAATTTTATAGCCATTTCTCAGTGTAGCTGTTCATGATGGGAAATTATCCATGCATATCTCCATGCTTTTAGCATAAAATATATCTAGCAATAAATGGAATATATATGCTATAGCTTTTATGCAGAAGGCAAAGGGCTTGAAATGGCATCTCAAGATCCAGAGAGTCATAATTGTAAATAAAGGGTAATTGTTGGATAGCTATTCTGTGTTCCTTTTATTCCAGGGTAATTCTGCCCGTGGGCTAACTTTTGTATAAACAAAGATAATTGAACTTTTGCACCTTAAAGGATATTGTTATCTTGTACTATTTGTCTGATTTCACCTCCTCTGGGTATAAAGTTGACTTGAATGTTAATTTAGGAAACATATTCATTTTTTTTCCTAAGTAGGAATAAATTGAAGATACTACATAATAAAACAAACATTGGTCATGGGGGAAAATATTTGTTTTGATTGGACAGGCAATATGCTTAAGAGTTTCAGAAGAAGGGTTTTAAATTCTGAGAGTCTAGGTTTGAATCCTATCTTAAGATCTGCTGGTGGGGCCTCAATTTCTTGGCATGTAAGATGGGATGAGAATAGAGCCTTCTAGACTGCAGTTAATAGGGATTGATTGAGGCAATCCCGTAAATTAGCTATCATGGCTGTTGGTATATTATTATATGTTTATTAACACTCAGTGTATGTTAATTGTTCCTTCTTCCTTTATTCATACTGCACGTTTTCTCTAATATTTGATGAACAGCAAAACATTTCAGGGTACAAATCATCTAACAGTGTTTCTGGATGAGTGTGATTGGGGGATGGCCTAAGGTTAGTTGTCACATTATCAGAAATGCTATTATACTGGCCAGGCAGCAGAAGAGCCTGGTGATCCAAACTTCTAGATCATTCTTTGCGTTCTTACACTTGTTGGGGTTGCCAAGAGTCATGTGGCAAGGGCTGGTGGTAGTGGCCAAACGTGCTCTCTGTATTGGTAAAGACAAGCAATGAGAACAATTATTTGGTAAACAGTAATAGTACATTTTAAAGTAAGATTTCTTGCTGCTCAGCTGGTAGTCACATAAATTTTCAAATTTCATTAAATCATATTAAATTGAAATGTTTTGACTTTCACTGTAGTAGCAACTAGTGTGAGACCAGAAATCTAAGGTTTGACTAAAAGAGTGATGCAAAGGGACAGAATCCACGGCAAATTATTCAGTGGCTTTACGAAAGCCTTAATCTTTGGAGTGTCCTCCAAATGAGACTATCTTCACATACAAAAGGCTTTCAATTTCTGATATCACTGATTCATTCTGGTCACCTTCAGGGATGTTTGTAGTTTATGTTACCATATCTTTTTTTTTTTAATTTTATTTTTTTAAGTAATTTCTCTACCCAGTGTGAGGGTTGAATTTACAACCCTGAGATCAAGAGTAGCACGCCCTGCCACTCTGCCAGCTGTGCCCGCCAGTGGATTGGCATATGTTAACACAGTCAAAGCTTTAGATTATGTATTTGTGAGTTATTACATAGAACCACTAACTTTAAATTGGTCCTTTCATGACAGCATGGGAAAATAAATAAATGCATAGCCTGCAGAGCTATGTGAAAGCTTTTTTGGTTGGTAGAATATGATAAAAACTTAGCCTAAGATCTAATTGAACTACTTTAAAGGCCTCTGTTCATTAAGATAAATTTTATTTTGGTTTAAATGTTGCTAACCACTGTTCCATAAAATTATGTAACTGTCTGATAGTTGTATTGCCTCTGCTGAAAATGTGGAATAATAATAATAATATTATTATTATTATTTATTTTTTAATCTACAAGCATCTTAGAGAGTTTCCTCTCTGAGGAAAGAGAGTCTGGAGAATGATGGGCCCTTACAGCCTCTGAAAGTGTGGTTTGGGAAAAGGGTCAGAGGAGAGGGATAGAGGTGTCTACTGGTTCAAGAAGGAATAATACATGCTGTGTTTATGTTCTAATTTTAGAAATCTGGTTTTTAGCATGCTTACTTTCTAGCTGTAGTCCCAGGGCAATACTTTAGGATCATCTAGACCAGCTGCTTAATTTATTTTTATTGCAAATCTTCAAAGTAGGTTTAAATTAAATTATCTATGTATTTGGCAACTCTTACTGAATGTATTTAGTATATTTGTTATTTTAATAAGATCATATCTTTTGAATGCAAATTAAGAATATATTTAATAATTACTAGTCTATACAGCCTTTCTAGAAAGCAATTTGACAATAGTTAAGATACATGTTCTTTCTCTCATCTTTCTCATCTTCTAAAGGTTGTATATGCTGGAAAATTTTTTAGAGGCTGTTTAGGGATATGTAGAAGCATGCTAATTAAAGTGTTTGCTGTAATAGCTGAGAATTGAGACAACCTTGGTGATTGAGGGAAAGGTTAGGGAAAAGCATTATGCGTCAGAAAGAATAATCAACTAGATACATACGTGATGACACAGATAGACTTTAAGAACAAGGTAGAATGAAGAAAGGAAAAAAGAGAATGATGTATATAGCACGATTCCATATATGTATCTTAAAAATACATGTACCAAGCAATTTTATATGTTTTACTGAAACATGGGCAAATCAAAGAGTTTACATTTTAGCACATTAGAATGATTGTTTAAGGGTATATAATTGTGTAACTTACCATCCAGCTGCATAAATATTAAGAGACATGGGGTGTGTGAAGAATAGCTAGGAAAAAAGAAAGTGAAAGAAAATGAAATATCTAGGTTTAAATCTACCCCCAAATGTACAGGATCTGTATGCTGAAAATGCTGGTGAAAGAAATCAAACAACCTCAATAAATGGAGAGATATACCATGTTCATGAATTGATAATGAAGCTTATAGCATAGTTACAGTAATTGAGGGTGTAGTATTTGCAGGGAGATAGACCTATAGTATAAATAGGACCGAACATTATGTTTACTTTCCAGAAGCTTTAAATATATTGTGGAATATAGACAAATGATGACCTTTCAGTGTGGAGTTGGTGGAGATAGGGTAAGATCTCATGTAGAAAAGACAGCCGATTGGATTGCCGGGGAGGGAGCCTGGGAAAACAGTCCTGAAGCAGCGGGTTCACGTGAAGATCAAGGGTCAGGGATTCCTGTCCTGAGAAAGGCAGGGAGAGTCTGAGCTAAAGGGGCCATGAGTCTCCCCTAAGGTCATAGCCAAGTGCAGTAGGTAGGAAGTGGTGGGAAGTCAACCTGAGGTTGTGTAATCCCTTCCAATTATTTTAATTTTCCATTGATCTGTGTTGTGTCTTCTCTTATTCCTAATTTTGCTTCTCTTTTCCTACTCTCCTTTTTTATCCTTTCCTTCCTCTTATGCTCTCATTTCTTTTCCACTTTCTCTTTTCTTTAGTTTCCTCTTTGTCTCATCTTCTCTGTCATAATCAGGGTTTTGTCCATGTGTATGCCATTTTTTTTCAAGAACATTCTTTTAGATTTAGTTATCCTTTATCTTTTTTTTTTTAAATTTATTTATTTGTCAGAGAGAGAGGGAGAGAGAGAGCGAACACAGGCAGAGAGAGTGGCAGGCAGAGGCAGAGGGAGAAGCAGGCTCCCCGCCGAGCAAGGAGCCCGATGTGGGACTCCATCCCAGGACGCTGGGATCATGACCTGAGCCGAAGGCAGCCGCCCAACCAACTGAGCCACCCAGGCGTCCCTATCTTTTTGTTTTTAATAAGGGCTGTTGTAATCTTTTTAAATTCTCATGACTTTTAAAAAATTGCATATGTTTCTGATATCTTAAGATATATATATTTTTAATATTAGAATTTCTCTTTTGGTAATGAAAGTATTTTAGGGAATAAATTTTCCTTTGTTGATAGCTTTGCTTTATTGCATAGATTTTACTATGAAGTCATCCTTTCACTTTGTTTTATATCTGAACTTTTATTTTTGATTTTCTTTTTTGAGGTTATCTGGGTAGTTTTTGGTTAGGATTGACTAAGTATATTGTGGTTTCAGTGACTCTCGCACCCACCCCCTCCCCCCACCGCCCCGGATATCAGTAGCTCATATCCACAGAGGCTGCATGTCCTTTAAAGGTGTTGGTGATGTGTTTAAATATATTGTTGGTGGGTTTTTCTGGCTCAGGCTGAAGGAGCAGCTATAACTGAGATGATGTTGCTCTAGTGGCAGAGGGAAAGATGGTTTCAGCTCCAAATGTGTCTGCTTGGAAGAGGTACATGTTGCTTCCACTCACATTTCATCTGCCAAAATAAGTCTTGCGGCCAGGCCTGAGATCAAGACATATATGCTTGTTAATGTTCCCACAGGGAGAGCAGACCGTATTTTGTATGAAAATTTAACCAACCCTAAAAAATGTTGATGTGGGTTGAATTGTGTTCTCTCAAAAACATATGCTGGAATCTTAAGCTCAAATGTGACTTTATTTGAAAAGCCTTTAGGGAGGTTGTCAAGTTCAAGTGAGGTCATTAGGGTGCCTATACAGTGATTTCCTTTGTTTATTTTTTTTAAGATTTTATTTATTTATTTGACAGAGAGAGATCACACATAGGCTGAGAGGCAGGCAGAGAGGGAGGAGGAAGCAGGCTCCCTGGTGAGTAGAGAGCCCGATGCGGGGCTCGATCCCAGGACCCTGGGATCATGACCTGAGCCAAAGGCAGAGGCTTTAACCCACTGAGCCACCCAGGTGCCCCTATACTGATTTCCTTTAAAAGAAAAGGCAGATTGGGACAAAGAGATACACATGTACATGAGAGAACAGCATTTAAAGGCATGGGCATGCCCAACCCTACTGGAAACTGGAGGAGATGCATGGAAGATTCTTGCTCTTAGCCCAAAAGAAGGAACCAAACCTGCTGACATCTTGATCTCAGATTTCCACTCTTCAGACTGTGAGACAATAAATTTCATGTCAGTCACCCATTTCGTGGTGGTTTGGTACAGCAGCACCAGAAAACCAATACAAATATGTTTCAAAATTTCCAAGAAATGCTTGGTCAGATTCTTATTATTTATTTCTAATATTATTACTATATTTTAATTAGAAAATATAGCCAATAACATCTCTACCTTTCAACGGTGAAATGTTTTACCTGGTTAGAATCATGATCAGTTTTACAGATTTGTTTCAAGTGGTGAATCCTCTACCTGAAAATTTCATTCAGATTTCAAAGGTTGTCATAGGGGTATTCTTTACTGTTTAGAAGTTTAAATAATCATGTCACTCTCTTCTAATTTACTGCGTTCAGGCTTTTGTACCTTAATTATAAAAAAAAAATCAGATTCATCTTTCTTAAAAAATGAATAAAACCCTTTGATTTAGAAGTATATGTTTATGTTCATTTTCCACTTGTTTGATGATTAAGTTGCAGTAATGAGAATGCCTGAAGGTAGACTAGGTTGATCAGGGCATTGTAAATGTTGACTTTTAGTGACCCATAATCACGGCTTCCTTTTTTCTCTCAGTCCTTCTTTCCTTTTCTCTTTTTTATTTTATTTTTTACTGAAGCAGCTCACTATTTCCTTCAGACAGCGATCGGCAAGGCCTGTCTCTGAGATCCCTCCATTTCTGTCAAGCAGTCCCTTAGAAGTTATAAAAAAGTGCTCATTACTACGGAAATCTTCCTTTCCATACACACAGGGCTGAGCCTGAGAGCAATATTGTAGCTCAGCTGGGAAAGGAAATGAGGAAAAAGAATTGGGCAGGAGAAGGAAGATGGAAGGTAATAGATGACATGCTGTATTGTTCTCAGGAAAAAATTAGATGCCATTAGATGGCATATTGGATTTAAGTACGTGATTTATGATCCACTGAAATCATCTGTGTTATTCTGACTTATGCAAATATTATTTTATGACCTGATCTTGAATCAGGTAAGAGAATGGTTCTAACTTATGCGTGTTTTGCCCTTTGCTATCCCAAACACTGTGATCTTAATGCTATTTTAACTCACATGTTTATACATGTAAAAGTATCTAAAATAATTAATATAACCAATTTTGTGTCTTCAAGATTAGCTGTTTGCAAACAACAAACAAGCTCTGTGAGAAACTAGAGCAAGTCTTTGCAGTTGGACTATATTAGAATTCCATCTACATTTTAATTTGGTCCCTGCTGTGTGGATATATTAGACTGAATCTATTACCTGGCTCAATGGTCCTCTTAGACAATTTCCCTTTCTCATTCTGATTTTATTGTAAGTGATCGTCAACATACTGTAGAAGTCTGCAAATCCAATTGTGATCACTCCCATGAGGCACCGCTAACCATGACCTTACATTAAAAAAACAGAAACAAAAATAAAACAAGAATGGGAAGATAGAGATATTTATAGATTACATTTTGGTGAAAGGTACTAGTTATAGGTGTAGTGTGAGACTTTATATTTGGACGATGTTTGGGTGTCGTGCACAAGAAAATTCTATGGCAGTCATCCCCCTGGGGCAGGACCTGGTTTTGCATTTAATATTCCAGCTTTATGTTTACTGTTGTTTTGAGTTGCCTCTTTTCATGATGCTCATGAACCACCTGCTGTTTTTTCGTTTGGAGAAAATGTGTCTCTGAGTATTGATTAGAATTTCAGCTTTAAATATAGTCTTTTCATGCATTTAATACATTTAATCCTTACTGTGAAACAGATTAATGGATCTTTGGTATAGAGCTGAGGAACATTAATTGAGTTCAGTCTGGTTTATTTAACTGTGTTGCTGTCTTACTGGGGTATGCTTTCTCAGAACATGTCCAGAAGTGAAGAGAGATGATATCAGATGGTAATGCAAGGCATTTCATTTTCTCATGCTGCCCATGATTTGATGAAGAGCCCTCTTAGGAAAAAATAAATAGTACTTATTCATTCCACATGCAACTTGATATTCTTGTCTATATCTTCAGAGCCGTCCTGACATCACCTTGTGTCTGGTACCTTGTTTTGACCCCTCATCCTGACTCTCAGATCATTTCTTCCTGACTCTTATCTTTCTGCTTCCTGTTTTTGTTTCTTTGAATATTTCATTCTGAATGTAGCCCCTGTCTCTCAGACGCCATATGTATATATATTCCTACCTGGATTTCCTGCTAACACATTAAATGTTATATTTGAATGTAAATTTCTTATCCTTTTCTCAAAAACAAGTTTTCATTGTAACTTCTCCATCTTTGTGCTTGGTATCACCATTTTCCCCCCTGGATTTTAGGCTTAATTTCAGTGCCATCAGTGACTTAAATCTCTTGTGTACCTTCTCTGTGTCAAAGATGAAGCTTTTACTCATTTACTCTTTTCTTCCTCTTTCTCTGGACACTTTTATTACTGTAACAACCTCTTGACTGGACTAACAACTTTAGTTTTTATCCTCTGCTGTTCCCAAGAAACCTAACAGATTAAGATTTTAAATTATAATATGCATGTATCATTTTCCAATTTAAATTTCTTCAGTGCTTTGCAGTTTTTCGCTGTTTAAAATGCTATCTAATATTCATAGCTTTAAATGTCTGCTGTAATCTCTGTTATATCTATTCAAAATTAGTTCTTATTCATTTCACAACAATCTTCTCTCCACTAGCAGGTCCTGCTCCCAGAATTCTCTGTTCCTTCAATATTATTACTTTCTTAAGAACATGAAGTATATCTCGTATTTGTAACCATCTTGCCATAGACTGAATGTTTGTTTCCTCCTGAAATTGGAAATTCATATGTTGAAACCTAATCCCCAGTGTGATGGTATGAAAAAGTGGGCTTATGGGAAATGATTAGATGCTGAGATGGAGGCCTGATGAATGGAATTTGTGTCCGTATAAAAGAGACTCCCTTGCCCCTCTGCCATGTGAGGATGCAGCGTAAAGATAGCCACCCATGAACAAGGAAGTGAGTCCTCACCACATGGCCAGTCTACCGATACCTTGATCTTGGGTTTCTCAGACTCTAGAACTGGGAGAAATAAATTTCTGCTGTTCATTAGCCAACTAGTCTGTGGTCTTCTGTTAGAGCAAGAGGGGACTGAGGCTCATGTGTATATCACTTTCTTGGCACAGTGTCTAATCTATGGTAGATGTTCAAGTAACATGATTTATTGTTGTTGATTTTCAATGTCAGTCAGGGTTATCTTTAGATGGTTGGGATGGTAATTTATCTTTCATTTTGCCTTTTAAGACCATGATTTCTGGGGTCATATTATGGGTTTAGCTATAACCCTTGTTTTGTGACTTTAAACAATTTAAGTAATGTTTCTCCATCTTCGTTCCTCATCTGTAAAATGGAGATAATAGCTATAATAACATAAGAGGCTTGTTATGAGGACTACATCTACAGGGTTTTAAAAGAGTAACCAATACATAAGTTCTCAGTGACGTTTTGCCCATAGAATATAGCTTTCTAGGTTGATGTTACTAAGCATTTCGAGTTACTTGGCAAATTATGTAGAGAGAGAAGTCTTATTGGGGACTTCATTTTAAAAAAGATTTTATTCCTTGTCATTGTCAATACATGTATTTTTTTATAGTAAGGCTATTTATATATACATCATAATTTTTGTCTTGTTGAATCAAACTGGTACCTGAAAATATTGATGAAAGTGCTGAAAACCATAGGAATACTGAATTTACTATGTTTGTAGGATTAATAATATTATATGTTAATGCTGTTTGACTACTCCTACCACCACCATCACTACAATCATTTATTGAACACTGATCATTTGTCATTTCAGTTTTATTAGTAAACCATAATTGATCCACTAAATACTAGGTAAAATTTTATTACTAGATATGTACAGAAAAATTATTACCACAAAAGTATATACATGTCAAGTGATAATTAAAATTACCCTTTAAAAATTATCTGGTGGGAAAGTTGCTCATTTTACATATTATCCATACTTCTTAAGCTTTCTCTATTTCCCTCCCCACCATTATCTCAACTGTTTTTGTCCATTAAGTGTAGAATTTGATTGGAGTTATTCTTTACAGCTCTGGATTTTATTCTTCCATCACCTCTAATATATGAAAGAAAATATTCAAAATAATTCAAATTTTAAGTGGCTTTTTCTGCATTCTGGTAATGTCTTTTAAAATACTTGGAGCTGTGCTGAAAAACATCACTTCTTAATGAGAAGAATTTGAGTTTTGCTGCTTTTAACAGTAGAAAGTTTTGTGCAGATTGACTTTTTAATTTCGTGATTGATCTCATCAGAGTTGATAATGAAGAGTTGGGAGAATGTTGAATATAATTTCGCTGTTAAGTTCAATTGAATGAACATATATTTAATATTTTTCTGGATGTGAGATTCTATGAGATGCTGAAAGTCCAGGGAACACCGAGACGTATGTCCTTCCTCTGTGATTTGTATTCTAACAAGGAAGATGATGAATGATCCCAGTAGAGAGAGGTCAAGACAGCAATAGAAGTATGGATCAGGGGGCACCTGGGTGGCTCAGTGGGTTAAGCCTCTGCCTTTGGCTCAGGTCATGATTTCAGGGTCCTGGGATCGAGCCCCGCATCCGGCTATCGGCTCAGTGGGGAGCCTGCTTCCCCCTCTCTCTCTGCCTGCCTCTCTGCCTACTTGTGATCTCTCTCTCTGTCAAATAAATAATATCTTAAAAAAAAAAAACGAAGAAGTATGGATGAGACAGTGGAAGGATTAGCTTTATTAGACAGAAACAGAGCTGGTTGTGGAATGCTTCCCAGGAGGGGTGCATGCATTCAGCATTTGCCTTTTTTTTTTTAATTTAATTGCAGTTTGGTTGGTATATTTCTTTTTATTTCAATGTGTTTGATACTAAGCAAGAATATTTTTTATTTTTTCTGGCTGCTATAAAATTGTCGTACCAAATATTCTTAGCCATGACAGTCATATACCTCACTGTAAACTTGGGTTTTATCTCCTTCACAGGTGATATTTAGAGTTTGGCATCCATCAACAAAGCTTCAAAACAGACTATTACTAGCAAAGAAAAGGAGCTTAAACAGGCAGTTCAAAATTTTATTTATACTCCAGGAGTAGTAAGGAACCTGTTTACGACAGCTATTTCTCTCCTTTTAGGCAAAGATGCTTCATCTTTTAGCAGTGTTAGTTGAGCAAGGATACCGTGGAGAAATAGGTGGGTTTTTTTTTTTTTCCTAGAGCACTCTAGGCTATCAATTTTATAGACTCTGCATAATTCTCGACAAGAATGTAGTTTGAGGCAAGCTGTTATGATTAATTATTGCTCGTTAACTGGATCTTCACTCTGCATGAAAGAATATTACAGTTTTTTTCTCATTCCAAAAATCATGCTGTTTATATTAAAATGAAATGCATTTGGGGAAGTTGGAAGTTGAGATGTGCAGGGTGGGCTGTGAGGAGAGCAGGCATGTGAAAGTCTTGCTTTTGTAGTACTGTAAATGCCATTGTGATTTTCAGTAAAACTGAGTTAGATTGTTCAAAAGAAAAATTTATATAATAAGTCATTTGTGATGGAGATTACATATCTTGTACTTTATAAATCCATTTTCTTGGCAAGAGTCCTTGGTCAATGCATACATTTAGAAGATCTTGAAAGAATAAAGTACCAAAATTACTCATGTCCTTGAAACTCAGATCAATTTATTGTCTTTACAGGATATTCACTAAACTATTATCTTGGTTTATCAATAGCTATTTGAAGAAAAAACTAGAATAGTAACATGCAATTTTGCAATTTTTCACTCTCTTCTACTTATGTAAAGATAGGAGATATAGATTTTGCATGTCATTATATGAGTAAATCTTCCTTAATAGCTGAGCTGTAATCTGTCAATTTCTCAGTTTTTCTCCACATCTACCTTTGAGAGTTTGACACATATGATTATGCTCATGTAAACAATGGAAATAGCATAAGGAAGAAGATGCCCTAGTCTCCAACTTACAGGCAAAATTTGTCTATAGCCAATTAGGATGGTCATTTCTAATAACTCTAATATTTTGTAGGTCCTAAAGGAAAAGATAGTGAGAAAGAATGAGTGCTAAGAATTGTTTTATTAGTAGGGGCACAGTTTTCAGAAGATCCCACAGATATAGTTGCTAATTTTCTTATTAAATAAGAAAACTCTTGATAACACTGTAGTAGGAACTAAAGACAGTATAAGTTGATTGACAAGATGTTTTTCACTATTACACCACTATGGGGGCGGGGGCGGCACCTGGATGGCTCATTAGCATCCTATTGGTGATTTTAGCTCAGGTCATGATCTCATGGGTCTAGATTGAGCCCTGCCTCATGCTCTACACTCATCAGGGAGTCTGCTTGGGATTCTTGCTCTCCCTTTCCCTCTGCCCCTCCTCCCACTTACGTATGCCCTCTCTCTCTCTCTCTATCTCAAATAAATAAACAAATAAATAAATAAATAAAATCTTAAGAACACTAGGAGGACACCACTATAAAAAGCCATAGAAAGGATTATATATGGATCCTCTTGTTAATTCCTAATTCCTAACACATAATAAACAAGAAACCAAGGGTCAAAGCAATGGGAAATAGAGCAAATGCATTTTTAAATTAAAATTAAATTAAATTAAATTTAAAGATTATCACTGTAACTTAAAATATTCTGAGTTGAGTTACTTTATTTTTTCCCTCCAGAGAAGTTGATTTTTTTTTTTTAGATTTTATTTACTTATTTGAAAGAGCAAAAGCAAGAGCAAGAACGAGAAAGAGAGAGAGGGAGAGAGAACAAAGGGAGGGGAAGAAGCAGACTCCCCACTGAGCAGAGAGCCAGAAATGGGGCTCAGTCCCAGGACCCTGAGCTCATGACCTGAGCCAAACACAGATGTTTAGCTGAATGAGCCATCCAGGTGCCCAAGAAGCTGATCTTAATATACATCATCTTTCACTGTTTCTTATTCTATCCCTCTCTTGTACTGTTTCTGAATAATTTTCTTAGTAAATAGGCAAATTTTGGTCACCTTCTGGATCCTTTTCCACTGGAAATAAATCCTTTCATATACAAGTTTATAAGCTTGAACATAAACTGAAAAAAAAAATAAAGCATTTAGGAGGTGATGTTAGTGCTGTTATTGTGTGTTCCTCTATTATGATAACATTTTGATGACAAAGATGTCTTGGTGTTAAGTTTTCTTCCTTTTTTCTCTTAGTGTGGGAAAAATTGTGTAAAAATAAGGATCAAAAAGCATATGACTTATCAGCCCATTATTGCCGTTTAACAAGCAACCACAAAATCTCAGAGGCGTACAACCAT
Source organism: Mellivora capensis (assembly GCA_004024625.1). Lineage (NCBI taxonomy): Eukaryota > Metazoa > Chordata > Mammalia > Carnivora > Mustelidae > Mellivora > Mellivora capensis. Next base: position 18,938 of record PISX010015687.1, read on the forward strand.
GGAGTTTAGCTCTTGCTCAGATCAGTTAGGGTTTGGCTGACCAAGGCTTGGTTTAGCTTGGCTTGACTCCGAACTCTGGGCTGGGTCCAAGCAGGTCTGTTCCAGGCTTTGGCTTGTGAGGATATGCTTAGATCTGTTTGCTGTGTGCTCATTTTGGGGCTGCGATGAAGGAAAAATAACCACTAAAGAGAAATCTGTTCTCTTGGTTGTTGGCAGGAGTGTAAGAAAGCAAGTGAAAACATGCAGTGCCTCTTAAAGATGAGGTTCAGAGCTGGCCCACTGTCACTTCGTCTGTTGACCATTGGTCAAAGCCCCTCAGTGCAAGAGGGAGCATATTTCTCCCATGAATTTGGAGGATGCAAGGAGTCAATACTTGCTAAACAATGAGCTGATTTCCAGTACAGAATGTAATACAGGAAGTGGCACAAATTCAAATTCTATAAGAGGTGGGAAGTAAAAGGATCTCTTGATAGTAACAGCCACTGCCATTTCCCCGTGCTAACATGGGTGTGCATGACAGTAAGAGTGGGCCTGCGTTGCCTCATGTCTCTCTCAACCATGGCACTACTGACGTGTAGAGTCGGGGGTCCTCTTTACTGTGGGGGGTTTTACTGTGCCCTGTAGGATGTTTGGCACTATCCCTGGCTTCTACCCACTAGAGGTCTGTAGCATCTGCTCATTTCCCAGCCATAACAGCCAGATATATCTTCAGGATTGCCATATGTCCCCCGGGGAGCAAAGTAATCCTCAGTTGAGAACCACTGACTTAACTTATACTGGTAATCTTTGATACAGGGGTTCACTTCATTTTATAGATGGAGAAACTGAGGTGCAGAAAAGCTACTTTTCGCAGGTTACATTGAGATAAATAACAGAGTTGGGATTAAAATCTAGATCTCTCTAATTCCAGAGTATGTGGTCTTAAGCCGTATTGTAAATGATTAATACAGAAGATGCCTCTGAGTGGGGGTAGAAAAGGTAATCACAATATGCAGAAAGTTAGGTCTTTAAAAGGGATGCTTGGGGAATTCTGAGAGGAGGGTGAAAACAGAGCAGGACCCTCTGATCACACTCACTGACGCCAACAGCTGCAGGATTAGATGAACTGCTAACAGGGCGAATGGTAATTAACCGGCTGAAGGAAGACAGCATGGGTTGCCCTGAATAGAGACCCCAGTATATAGAGAGTCTCATGTATAAAGAAAACAGGAACATGGAGACAGCTGGAGCAAAGCATATCATGGAGGGAATGGCTGGAAATGAAGACAGAGGCAAAGCCAGCAGTGATTGATGCCATTCTAGGGATTCCAAACTTTAATCCTGAAGGCAATATTGGACACACACAGGAATTTTAAACAGGAAAATCACAGAATCATATTTGAATTTTAGAACACCACTGTTCCCCTGTGAAGGATGAATGAGAACGGGGATTATAAATGACAGGAAAATGTGCTACAGAAGCAAGAAAATTATGTGGGAGGACATACATCGGAGTATTAAGAGTATTCTCGGATGAAGATTATGGTTTTAATTTTCCTTTTTATTTATTTTGAATTTTTCTACAGTGAAAAAGTATTTTTTTTGTCATAGGTAATATGTTTCATAAGAAAAAATAGGATATTGTAGCAAATCAGGCAGGAAAGTGGCAGAAGGGCTGGAGAAGGAGTGATTTACTGAGAATGATAGAGGAGGTGAACTCGTCAGGGCTTGGAGATGAATGTTTGACGGGACTGCTGAGGGGAAGGAAGGGAAGGGTCTAGGAGGCTCCTTGAATTTCAGGCAGTTCATAGAAAAGGGGATCTAAGAAGGTGGAGTGACAGTTTTGGGGAAGGAATACGTTCCGTGTTGAGTGGTGCTTCTGGAGCATCTACGTGAAGGAGGCACCAAATTGTTCATTAGAGTTGCTCAGGAGAGGTTTTGGTGTAGGTATAATTTTGGAATAACTAAAATATAGAGTTTTCTTTTTTGGGTAAAATTATCTGGAAGAATGCACACATGGGGAAAGAAAAAGGATGCTGGTGGATTTTTGATGGTAAAAATGAGGTGTACAAAGGGCATGAAGGGTGTCTAGCCAGGGCAATGTCGGGAAGCAAGAGTGAATATTTTCAGAGGACAGGGTAGGAAACTCTGGAAAGATAGGCCAAATGTGATGCTACACATTCTTTTATGTTGAGCATTTAGGTCTTCAGTCCCAGGGCAAAAGCCATTTCAAAGGGATTTATAGTTAGAGGTTAAATAGCAGTGGGTTGTGGTAACAAAATCGAGGCTGTGAGAGGAAACCATTCCTTTGAGACGTTTGCTTTAAAAAGAAAGGGGAGTAGATGACCTTTTGATGCAGCAGAAAACTCACCATGTTATTCGTATTTCTTTCATACAGAAAAATTTCCTGACAGGACTTAGAGGAAAAAACTGATTTGTATTTAGGTGACATTATTCAATGTTAATGAAAATTTTAATATGAATATTGTTTTGTGAGTTTTTTTCATTTTGCTTTACTGTTAAATTTATCTATGTTTTATTTATTATTTTTTATTTAAAATTTTTAGCGGGGGGAGGAGCAGAGGAAGAAGGAGAGAGAGAGTCTTAAGCAGGATGCATGCCCAGTGCGGAACCCATCATAGGCTTGATCCCTTAACCCTGATATCATGCCCTGAGCCAAAATCAAGAATTGGATGTTTAACTGAAAAAGCCACCCAGGTGCCCCATCTATGTTTATAAAATTCACTAAAACTTGAGGAAAAAAGATAAAATCTTTGTACCAGAGACTTAGCATTACTCTTTTTATTGAAGAAGGGAATCAATCCACTAAAATGAGAAAGGTACTCTTTTGAAGGGTTTGCCTTTTGAGTGGTGTGTGCATTTATAAATTTATTTTTATATCTCCAAAGAGTCACTTAAAAATGTTATTAAAATGAATGATTTCCTAACTATTTTACTTTACTTTTTTGAGTCATTTTTTCCTTCTTGTCTTTAAAATTTTTTAATGCTAAAAAAGGAGAAATAAATGTGGTTATTATTATGTAAGATAAAAATTAGGGCATTTTATACTGTCAGTTATTAAGGTTTTTTGTTGTAGTTTTATCATCCATTATTTTAAATTGTGAGTACTATTTTTTGATTGTTTGCTGTATTTCAAAACCTTTATTTTAAAAGTTTCTTATTCAAAACACTACTTAGATTTTGAATGCTCTGAGGAATATATTTTTATTAAACTATATCCTTTTTCTTTTCTTAATGTGGTTGGTGTATATCTGATGAAAGAAACATAAAAGTAGATATTAGCTATGAATCAAGAGTCTTGTGCCCAAGTTACTGGGTTTGCTCACTAACAATGTGACTTTGGTCAAATCATTCATCCTTCGTTTGAAATAATAAGTTTCATTTATTAGAATTGCATGGAGGGGCGCCTGGGTGGCTTAGTGAGTTAAGCCTCTGCCTTTAGCTCAGGTCATGATCTCAGGTCCTGGGATCGAGCCCCGCATCGGGCTCTTTGCTCAGCAGAGAGCCGGCTTCCCCACCCCTCTCTCTGCCTGCCTCTCTGCCTACTTGTGATCTCTGTCAAATAAATAAATAAAATCTTAAAAAAAAAAAGAATTGCATGGAGCACTGGGTGTGGTGCATAAACAATGAATCTAGGAACACTGAAAAAGTAAAATTAAATTAAAAAAAGGAAATTCTTGACATTTTAGTTTCATTACCCATTTACATATGAAAATGAAATCCATTGTCATGAGAGCACCTAAGCCTTCATTAAAGGGGGACATTTTAAAAATGGGAGGAGAGGTACATTGTTGTGGAAAATGAAATAATATAAATGAGTGAGGTCAAATTGTACAGTGTTTCTGGGGCAGAGGGGCAATCAGTCAGTAGCCTTAGACAGCTATTATGAAGATTCTTGGGCTTCTTGGGATAAAAGTAAAGGGAAATAGTATCTGGTAACAGATAATAGAAAAAGAAATGGAAGGTTATTAAAGCTTAGAAATTCACTAATATAGTTTACTTGAAAGTTTTGTTATGGGTAGCTACATATAGGACATTAAACCATGCCATTCAAATGAAATTGCATTGTTGGTTTTGCAGTAGGAAATCAACAAATTCCCAATACAAATTCTTAGGATTAATAGGAAATCAACCAAGTGGTTGGATTAAATTGAATGTGGCTTCATTTTCTAAATTCAGCCTACCTACCAATACTAGTTAATAATGTGTCAATCATACTCAAATAAAAACATTTTTAAAAGTTAGAGAAGGTAGTTTTATAGTATATTTTATTATAACGATGTCGACAGACTTAAATTGTACAATGACAGAAAGTGGAAACGAATTTCAGTTTTTCTGTGAGTTTTGCATTCTCAGAGAATAAAACTTAAAGGGAGAAACCTGCTGAAATTGAAAAAAAACCCTGCTGAATTATGTGTGATAAAAAAAGGAACAAGTTCATTTTACTGTATACATTTGCAGAATCAGAAATTAATACAGGTTTTATGGTTTAAGTACCGTTAACATGGAGACGGTAGCCCTAATGCTTTCTTCTATGGAACTGAATTTTCTCTGTATGTACTGGGTGTAGATATATCAAAGCTGAAGATGTTCTGAATAGGAAGAAGAATTAGAAAGTTTTTGAGGGAAAAAAAAGTTTTTGAGGAAGAAAGAGGTTTTATTTATTTCAGTTTGGCAGACTTTATACATTTGACGTATTTCAGACTCCTGCTGTGAAATGTGTATTGTGTGAACTATAGACATATCTTCATTTGTGGAACCGCAGACAGCCGTACTATGGACAGGATATGTCTCTTAGAATGGATGATCACTTTTACAGTATGGAGAGAGAAACAGAACACTAATCAATTGATTTTCTAAATTTCCCCTGCTGTGGGTTTCACTTCAGTGTTAAGTCCTTTACCACATGTACACGTCTTTCTATAAAGAGCGATGCGTGGTAAGAGATAGTTGAGCTGCCATTACTTGGCTGCATAGGCAAACCCCCACTTTTATAAACCATTGCAAATTCAGCATAACTATCCATTACTTACTCCTAAAAGGCTCTTTTGTAAATCTTTCTAAATAATTCACTAGAACTTCAGTAACTATTGCAGTTAGATTTCTGTCAAGACACACTGGAGGGCACCTGGGTGGCTCAGTGGGTTAAAGCCTCTGCTTTCAGCTCAGGTCATGATCCCGGGGTCCTGGGATCAAGTCCCACGTCTGGCTCTCTCCTCAGCAGGGAGCCTCCTTCCCTCCCTCTCTCTTTGCCTGCCTCTCTGCCTACTTGTGATCTCTGTCTGTCAAATAAATAAATAAAATCTTAAAAAAAAAAGACACATTGGATAGGAATTCTGTTAGGCTCTTTCCTGAAAAGACAGACTGAAGATGGGAAACAGAGTATTTAGGAATTGAGGAATAACTTGCAAAGACACTTTGTGTATATATATCACATAGCCATTAGTATTGCTAATTTTTAAGCTTTTGGAACCCTGCTTAGTACTTTTAGTATATTATAGACTAATATTATCATCATAGTTTTCAGATCTATAGTCTCCATGGGTTGTAAGCAATTATATTTGATTCTGTCATGCTTAAACTAAAAAGAGGATTAGTTGGAAATATTTTGAGATGCTCTCAGTTTAAAAGTTTTTTTAAAATTATTTTATTTATTTATTTGACAAAGAGAGAGATCACAAGTAGGCAGAGCAGCAGGCAGAGAGAGAGGGGGAAGCAGGTTCCCCGCTGAGCAGGGAGCCCGATTCCGGGCTTGATCCCAGGACCCTGAGATCATGACCTGAGCTGAAGGCAGAGGCTTTAACCCACTGAGCCACCCAGGCACCTTGAGGTGCTCTCAGTTTAAAAGGAAATGTTGAACTGAACCTTAAGAAAGAACAGGGCAACGAGAAAGAACGTTTAGCCAATCTGTGGACATTTTCTTTAGAACCTTGTCCTAAGCATGACAACACCAATTGTTCCCAGGCTTTTTGTTTTTCTATTAAAATTTCAAATTCTGGGAGAGAGAATCATGTTGGGTTAGTTTGAGCAAGGTATCTGTTCCAGTGGATCAATCAGCTATAGCCAGCTACCACAGTCACATTGTACACACATGACCACTAAAGGGATGGGACAGCCACATATTTTGTGCCCAGTGTTCTCTAACTCTTGACTTCCCAAACCATGTGTGTTCATACCATTCCTTCCGCCTTGTTCAGCTACTGCATTGAGAGCATCATGGGACCACTGTTCTCTGAGTGCAGGATCTCTTAGTGACTTTTCTTTGCTAGTTGTGTTATGATCTTGTCTTGAATGGCTGCAAATATGGAACTTCTACCCCAACTCCCAGCTCACAGACTCAGAGCCTTTTGCATCAAGGAGACTAGATCCTATTGGGGAAGAACTTAGTTTTACCTCTACCAGGTGGTACTATGAACCCTTTTTAAGCCTTACCAAAAAAAAAGACTTTGGATTATAAGGCTGTACTTTGCAAAAAGAGGAATGCCCAAACTTTGGGGTTATATGGAATAATGGATCTGTGTTAAAAGTAATCCTTGTGGACCTTGGATCACTGTGCTCCAAGTCTGTAATTAAGCTACGGTGTTGTACTAATTGTATTCTTATCTAAACAAAAATTACCACTATGGTTATAATAAACATAATCAGAGGGTCATTTCAGTTTGGCTGTATTCAACCCTAGATGTGGTATTGAAGCACATTCATAGAGCTCCCAATATTTTATGTGGCAAAAATTTTCTCCATTCTCATACACAGGAATCATGAAAAGCAACTGTCAATTACCTGAAAGAGAGCAGATTTTCTCTTACCTTCCCACGGGGCACCTCACAGGTCCATTACATTAATAATGCCATGATGGTAAGAGCTCAAGAACCGGAAGGAGTGAGGCAAGGGGTGGGGATAGATCCCTGGGAAACAAGGAGTCTCTACTTCAATGAGGTCTCTGCTGGTGAAGTCAACTAAGACCGCTTCTCCTACTGCATTGTGCACGCAGATCATCTGAGCATGTTATTAAAACACAAGTTCTGGTTCAGTAAGTCTGAGAGTTGTCTGCATTTCTAACAAGTTCCTAAGTGATATGTTGCTGGTTCCTAACTTAGGCTTTAAGACATGTAACGGATCTGTTGGGATATTTCCTCCAAAACGAATTATTCTTGCCAGAAAGCTATAGTGATAGATGAGCTCTTGGGAGTTTGGATAGTCTGCTTACAGCTATTTATTTATTTATTTATTTAGGCAGGCTTTTAGGATCAACTTACTATGTCTTTTAACAGACTGCTAAATTTAAGTCAGGTAAAAGCTAAGGAAGGGTCTCTGACTGGCCCAGGGTCCAGTAGAAATTTTTCTGTCATTCAGTCCTGCCTGAAGTTTGAAGTTTATGGTAAGCTTTGATGGAAAAATCTGGAAGAGACACTTGGGGAATAGGATTTGGGCCAAATGTCCTTAGAATGTAACATCTATTGGTTTGATACTTGGCTCCACTGTTAATGGGACATTAGGTGACAATTTAATCCAAGCTGCCATCATACACTAGGTACTACACATAAAGTTAGCTGTAAAGTCAGGACTACTCAGCGGCTTCCTGTAATTTAGTAGAATTGGTTTATGTAAGCCTGGGAAAGCCCCCAAAGGCATGAGCCAGTTGCATGGTACCGTGTGGGAATGTTGGAAACACTGCTCTTCTTCAGGTAATTGACAGTTGCTTTTTGTGATTCCAGTGTATGAGAATAAAAATATTCGGAGATGGGCACCTGGGTGGCTCAGTGGGTTAAGCTTCTGCCTTCGCCTCAGGTCCATGATCTCAGGGTCCTGGGATCGAGCCCCACATCGGGCTCTCTGCTCAGCGGGAAGTCTGCCTCCCCCCTCTGCCTGCCTCTCTGCCTACTTGTGATCTCTCTTAAAAAAGAAAAAAAAAGTATTTGGATATATGTAAATTTGCTTCTGTTAGAAGAGAACATCTAGGATTGCAGCTGAATTGAAGTCACCCTCTGATTTTTTGTTATAATCATAGTAATACTGTTTATTTAGATTAAAATCCTGTTAATATGTTACTGTAGCTCAATTACTGAATTGGAGAACAGTGACCCAAAGTCCACAGGAACTAGTTTCAATTAGATCTATTATCCAATCTAACCCCAAAGTTTGGGCATTCCTCTTTTTGCAAAGTACAGCCTTCTAATTCAAAGTCACTTCTGGTAAGGCTTAAAAAGGGTTCATAGTACTGTCTGCTGAAGGTAAAGCTGAGTCCTTCCCCAGTAACATCTGGTCCCCTTTTGATGCAAGAGGGTCTGGGTGTGTGACCTGGGAGTTAGGCTAGAGGTTCTATCCTCTAGGCTCATTGCTCATGTAAGGTCTATGTAAGATTACACTGCAGTTGTTTTGTTTTACAACATCAAGACTTTAGGAAATGTCAAATGATTTTATTTCTGGAGATCTCTTGATTAAGTAATCGTATCCAGGAATCTGTATGTCAAACTACCCTGTGTACCCTCCTGACTACTTCAGACATTTTGCTTGTTATGACACACATGCCCACTTTGCTTCTGATAATTAAATGCTACCATCTGAACTTGACCATCCTGGGCTCTTGTGATTTGTAGTGGGATTGAGACTCAGATAAATCCTACCCACTAACATTCCTGCCCTAGAGGTAATAGCTGGTCAGGCACAATTGAAAATTTGGTTGTCTTAACTTGTCTTGACACTATCCTTCTAATTTCAAGGAGGGAGTGGAGAACATTATAAATTAATATTAAATTATATCATACCTTCTCTGAATGTACTGTTCATCATTAATATGGCTGTCATGTTTATTTTTAGAGGCAGCATTGTCAAAGCCAAGTTTTACTTTAAAAAAGTGGCAGTTTATTTGCTTTTGTAATACATTATTTTTATAGAATATATTTTTTCTCTAAATGAGCTCTCTTCTCTAAAATGTTTTGACATTCTTTTTTTTTTTTTGGTGTTTCACCCTATGATATCTCATTTGCTTCTTAGGTTAATTTTTGATGCATTGAAGAGAGCACTGTGACATATTGGGAAATGATGTGATAGAAGGAAATGCATAGGGTCAAGAACAAAGCAGCAGATCTTGACTCTGTCTCTCACTAGCTCAGTGAGCTTGGAAGGATTGTCACTTTCTTTGTGCCTTAATTTCTTTTCACAAAAAAAAAATTGAGGAAAATGTCCTCTTTACCTGATAGGAGTTTTGCTTTGAATACTTAAGAAAATATAAACATAAATTTAAATTTTATATATGCCAGGAAATCTTTATCAAGCCTACCCTGTGAACCAAGCTCTGTTCCAGTCACTCAAAATGCACATTGGCAATTTACAATAAGCTTTTCATTAGGGCTCTAAATTCTGAGAAAGCTTAATTGCATTTGGCAAAAATCTAAGGAACAAAATTATTTTGAATACAGTTACTGTATGTATATACCTGGTTGTAAGTATGTATGCCTGTGTGTCGTCATGTACATTCCTATTTTGACTCGGAGAGGAGTTGGAGAAGCTGTGGCAAACAAGAGGCATTTTTTTTCTCTTCATTTTTTGCATATTTTCTCAGGAAATTAATGAATTTTAGCTTAAAATAGCAGAGATGTCTTTAGGGATGGAGAATAGCTCCAAAAATGGAAAATAGGGTGCTTTGAGAGACCACTGATTGAATGAATGTGTAGGAAAGCCTTTTGTACTACTGGATACTTTGTGGGCACAGTGACATATTTGTACTTTCCCTGCCCTCCTCCACCCTGCCACCAAACTCTCTTCAGAAAGTTTCTCTACAGTGGGTGAACACTGCTATCTTTTATGCTTGCTACTCGATGTGTGGTTTATAGACCAGCCACGTGGGCATCACCTGAGAGCTTGCAAAAAAGCAGAATCTCAGGCCCTACCCCAGACCTACTGATTCAGAATCCTCATTTTCATAACAATATGACCAGGAGATTCTTATGAACATTAAAGTTTGAGAAGCTCTTCTCTGGATCACATAGTATAATCTTGGGTTCCGATTTGAGATTTTTTTCAAGTAATTTGTCATGTTTGTTCCTCTTCCTGCACAAACTACCTCCTCTCCTTTTTTTTTTTTTTTTTTTAATATATCTTATTTTTTCAACCTCCCATCTCAAAACAGAAAAGATTAAAAACAAGTGAACTAGTAACACGAATACCAACATACTCTGGTCTTTTTTTTTTTTCTTTTTCTTCTTCCAACTAAGATCCTAAAATGTTCATTTTTCCTATCTGTCCATAGTTACCTGGGTAACCAAGATTCTAGCATTAGTAATTTCTCTTTTCTCTTCTTACTAGACTAACCACTGGGCTCATTCCAATTCCCACCCCTACATTGCTCCTTCATGATCACTTGGTCTTTACCAATGAATCACTTTCTTTAACAGAGCCCTGTGATTTACAATTTCCCACTCTATTCAAGCGAAACTGCTTCTCAAATAGACACCAGCCTCCTTTTCCCCCTCGCTGAACCTTTTAAATATATTTGAATAAAACTTAATGTAGCAAAATAGTTTTAGTTATGTTAAGCCCATTGGGTTTCTTTTAGAGGCCTTTCCAGAAACCCTCAAATAATACTAAATAGTCAGCTTCCAGTTTGGTTATTTGTTATATTAACTTTGATATCAGCTTGCCAGGGCTAAGGAGGGGAAAAGATTAAGAAATAATTAGAAAATTTCTAAGACTAGCTATCTCCTGGTCTTGGTGTGTTGGACCAAACACAAGACAGCACCAGATGAAGTCTGCTCAGTTAAGGCTATCTTTGAGAAAAGTGATAATAAACAAACACACAAAACCCCGGAATGGTGGCTTTAAGATAAACCTTAAAAGGAAGGACGGGCTTGCCTCTCATTTAGTTATGAGTGTGAGAAAGAGGGTGAGCAAACTGGAATGTGACATCAAGCTCTGGACTCAGAGAGTTTATATGGGACCGGTAAAGCAAAGGTAATTCTGTTGACTGTAGTGAACAAAGAAGCAAGGAAGTGTTGAGTTGGGTTGGGTTGGGTTGGGTTGAAGAATGGGTCATGGTTCTCTTCACATGCTGCCTGGCCTGATTCTCTGTGTTAAGACTATTGCTGCAGAACAAAATCTGTGACTGATTTAGGGTCTGAGGAATTGAAAATTGTGTAAGGAGTATCTAAGAAATAAATATTAGCAAATTGAGCTTTGATACAGGCTTAATATCCTTATTCATAGCACAGTTTCATGGGATGGTTTATTTTTGAAGAGGTTTAATCTTTAACCATGTCATTGTTAGATCTTACCTCTATTTCTCCTTTAAACATCAGACAGTATATTAGATGAAGCTTTGTATCCCTTCTGGGTCTATTTCTTATCCTTAATTTTGTTCCCGTTGCATGAACACAGTGGGTTAATATTTTCCAATCAAATGATGTCATCAGAAAGTATTTGCCAGGCAATTGCCATTTGAACAATGGTCATTAAAAGAGGTTTCGTTGGTGATATTTACACTATAGATAAGGAGATAGTTCTATAAAGTAATGTATAAGATAGCATGCTTGGAGAAATACATTATATACATATTTAATGCCACTATAAGTTTTTGAGTCAGGGGTGAGAGATTAAGAGAGAAATATATATAACAAATTAAATTGTTCTATTCATGGAAAGAATATGACTCAGTGAATACATAAGGTGGGAGAAATGGACCTGGTGTTCTAAGTTTCCATATTCCTGTTATGGTATCTATGGTCATGATGGTTTTCTTAGTATGAAGCCTCTTTTTGAGCTGAGTTTGATGTAGAACTGAGATTCTTTTATGGGTGATTTAAGAGGGTCTAAAGGATTATTTAGATAATACAATACTTGGTTGTTACTTTATACCTTAATAGTCTTGTACGTACTCTTTCCTAATGCCAAAATGTGTGATTTGTTAGGGGAGATTACAAAGGTAAAGTAGTGGCACTTCTCAGTCAGTTAAGTGTCTGCCTTCAGTTCAGGTTATGGTCCCAGGTCCTGGGATGGAGCCCTGCATCAGTGGGGAACCTGCTTCTCCCTCTCCCTCTGCCTGGTGCTTCCCCCTGCTTGTGCTGTCTGTCAAATAAATAAAATCTTAAAAAAAGAGAGAGAGAGAGAGAGAGAGGAAAGCGAAGTAGTTCCCTCAGTGAAGTTGGAGCAATTTGAGTTTGTCTTAAAGGAAAGCTAGACATAAATGGCACAAGGTAAACCCTGAGTGTGTTGAATGAATAAGTGAGTTAATATGGGTAGCTAAGTTAGACTCAATGTTGAATTCTCTCTGCTTTTAAAATTTGTTTCAATTTGAATAACGAGGGCTCACAAAAACCATTTAAATAATTTTCCATGCCACTTCAACTTTTTTGTTTATTCCGAATGTGTACAGTTTAAAGTTGGCTTCCTATAGTCTAAGGGAGCTTAGTCCTCCCTCCCCCTTTCCGTTTTAAGTAAGATAAGTGTTTGTGTTAGGAACGTTTTAGCAAAACCTAATTGCTCTGGATAAACGGAGTGTAGTTACTGATTCAAAAATACTTGTGATAACTGTTACTAACTTAATGCCTCTGAGTAGAGACATAGGAAAATCAAGAGCAGGGATGGGAAGGAGATTGACCTTTCCATGTACATTCGTTAGTATGTCTGGCAGTTTGTACCACATGCACATATGGATTATTGAAGAAAAGGGATTGTCATTGACTTTGTTTATAATACTGCTTATATACTACCTGTGTAATATGTTTAGTTAGATGCCAAGTGAATAGAACAGATAGACTGATTCTTTGGGAGGGGATTGTTACCGTTACGGTAAGAGATGGCATGTGTATACATTGTTTCTGCATTGTTAGACGAATTGGAGGGGAGACATGTTTGGGGTGAAGGGGTGGCTGGGATGCTCCTCTTGGACGATGGATGGAAAGAGTAAGATATGTGAACTGGAGCGATATGTGCCAGGCGAGTCACCAGGTACTACTAGTGATAGTGGAGAGAAGAAGCTTCAAACTTTCAGGCCCAGTCACTGGGGAAATTGAGACCACTGCTTAGAAGTAAGATCTTTCAAGAGTTTGTTCCAGGGGTTTTAAATAAGAGAGGCAGGTGGTGCACTAGGACATGTAGGTAGCACTCCTTCAGGGTTTCATTTGTTGTTTTTGATTTAATTTCCATTTCTTATGAAGAATTTTTAGCCCTCAGATTGAATTATTTAGCCTGGGTTGGTACGAGTTACGGTAAACTAGTTATAAATATTCGTTGACTCTTGGTGTTATCGTTCAACTTGTATTTGAAATCAGGGCTTCACTTTTTAGCACAATGGCAGTAAATATGCATGTTTGAAGAAAAGATGGCATATGTGTTTAACTTATTTCACAGTCTATCTAGGTCCAGTCCAGAGAGGAATCACTAAATATGCAAATTGCTTTACTCAAGGAAAACAGTCAAAACTTTCTTTTTTCTTTCCTTTTTACCATACAAAGTGTTCATTAGGGGTCTTGTCACCTCGTTTTACATTCTAGAACCCCATGTCCAGCTGCCCTGAACTTTTTTCCTATTCCCAAAACATGCCATGTCCCTTCCTTACTCCCTCCTTTGCACCCAGGGTCTGGACTAAGATTACACTGCTCGCTTTAACTCTGCGTTATCAAACTTCTATTCTTGCATGATTCAGTGCAAATGCCCCAGTGAGAATTTTCCTCCCTGTATTCATTTCATTGTATTCATTTCTGTAACAAATGACCACAGATCCAGTGACTTAAAATGGGAAAACTAATTTTCTCCTAATCGTGGAGGCCAGAAGTCCAAAATCAAAGTGTCTATGGGGCCATGCTCCCTGCAGCAGGTCTGAAGACACTCTGCCCCTTGAATTTCCCATCTCCTGGGGTTCCAGCCGTTATCCTGGCTTGGGGCTGAGTAGCTCCTATCCCTGCCTGCACTTCCACGGTTCCTCTGTGGTGGCGTCTTCGCCTCTTCTGGCTCTTATACATCGTTGTATTTAGGTCCCATCAGAGCATTTGAGGATGTTCTCATTTCAAGATCTTTAATTTCATCTCCAAGGACCCCTTTTTTCAAATGAGTTCATGGTCACTGGTTCTGGGTGGACCTCTGTTGGGGGGACCACTATTCAACCCACTACCCTCAACTAACCCACAGTTCATTCATTCATCCATTTAATTTTTGTTGAGCAGCTAATAGTCAGTTCCTCTTGTAATATTCTGCAGGGTTTAGCTCCTGTCTCTATTTTAGCACTCAGTCCATTACATTACAATTATATATTTACTTCTGCCCCACTAGGTTAGGAAGTTCCTTGATGGATAACATTTGATTTATCTTTTCTCATTCCTTCAGAATGGAAACCTCTGACTCATTGTCATTCTCTCCAAACACTACTTCTTGGTGATCATAATTTTTGGTGCTTTAAATAACAGCTAAGGGTATCTTTCCAATACACTAACTCTTTGGCTACTTAATGTCCTTTCTTCCAATGACCTCATCTTCTGTGTTCTCCCAAGCATTCAGTCAAGGGACATACCCTGCTTCTTATCATTACCAATAACCAGCTCCTCCAAAATATCTGTTCCAAGCAGAGTACCCTCCTGAGATCACCACCTACCATTTTTTCCAGATGCTTCTCTCAAGAACTTCTTAATGATTCCTTGACATCATTGGTCCCACCCCCTTTCCACTGTTGTTCTCAGTCCTCATGTACTTGTGTTTCTCTTTATCTAAGCACATTTACTGCCAATCATCACAACCATTCTCTCCTATCCCTTCTTTTGCTTTGTCATAATCCCTTTCTTTTTTGCACCATTATTTTTTCTTTTCCTGTTTCCGTCAACATAATAATAAGCTCTTATTTCTCTCATCAAAACAAAATATCCTTTGAGGAGATTTCCCCCCCTTCCACTGCTCCACTTTTTTTTTTTTCCTGTTACAGAGCATCTTTCAAAGGGTTGTCTAGCTTGCTATCTACAATTTCTCTTATCCTATTCTCTTTTGAATCCAATGCAACAGAATTTCACCTATGCCATTTCAAAGAAACACTTCTTATCAACATCCCCAGAGATCTCCACACTGAAATTCATTGTTCAATCCAGGTTTCTGTCTTCATCTTAACTGACTTGTAAGCAACACTGACAGCATGATCCCTCCCTTGTCTTTATTTTTTTTTCTTTTGCTTGATTCCTAGTGTCTCATTTTCTTGGTTTTTCTCCTTTCTTACTGACTGACTGCCCTTCTTTTGTTGATATTTTAATCGCCTCTAGTATTATCTTGAAACTGCACCAGGGTTCAATTCTTTAATTCTCCTCTTATTTTCATCTGTACTTACTTTTAAAAATGATCTCACAAAGTTTTCTGGCTTTAAATATCAAAATTTCTATTTTCATCCTGGACCTCTGTCTTGAACTATTGACTAATATATCCAATGGAATATTTCACATCTCCGCTTGAATTTCTTTCTTCCTGCTTTCTTTTTTTTAAATTTTAATTTTAGTTAGTTAACATACAGTGCAGTATTGGTTTCTGGAGTAGATTGTTAATTACATACAACACTTAGTGCTTATCATAATAAGTGCCCTCTTTAATACCCATCACCTATCTATCCATTGACCACCCACCCCACTCTGTCAATCTGTCTGTTCTCTTTTAAAGTCTCTTATGGTTTGTGTCCCTCTCTCCTTTTTTTCTTCTCCCCCTTCCCATATGTTCATCTGTTTTCTTTCTTAAATTCTATGTATAAGGGTGAGATTATGTGGTACTTGTCTTTCTCTTATTTCATTTAGTAAAATACACTTTAGCTCTATGAACATTGTTGCAAAGGGCAAGATTTCTTTCCTTCTTTCTTTTGGATGCCTGAGTAATACTGCATTATACACACACACACACACACACACACACATCCCACATCTTCTTTATCCATTCATCAGTTGATGGACGTTTGGGCTCTCTCCCCGGTTTGGCTATTGTTGATAATGTTGCTGTAAACATCAGGGTGCATGAATCTGCATTTTTGTGTCCTTTGGGCAAATACAAAATAGTGCAACTGCTGGAACATAAGGTAGTTCTATTTTTAACTTTTTGAGTTGAAGCTGAGTTGAGTATGGAGCCTCCATACTATTCTCTAGAGTGGCTGTACCAGTTTGCATTTTTTACCAATTGTACAAGAGGGTTCCCCTTTCTCTATACCCTCACTAACACCTGCTGTTTCTTGTGTTGTTCATTTTAGCAATTCTGACAGGTGGGAGGTGGTATCTCATCGTGATTTTGATTTGATTTCCCTCATGATGAGTGATGTTGAGCATCACTTTTTTTGGGAAGAGTGTCCATTCATGTCTTCTGCCCATTTCTTAACTGGTTTGTTTGTTTTCTTGGGTGTTGAGTTTGATAAATTCTATGCAGAGTTTGGATATTAACCCTTTATTAGATGTGCCATTTTCAAATATCTTTTCCTGTTCCATAGGTTGCCTTTTAGCTTTGTTGATGGTTTTCATCTCTATGCAGAAGGTTTTTATCTTGATGAAGTTGTAATAGTTCATTTTGCTTTTGTTTCCCGTGCCTCTGGAGACATGTCTAGTAAAAGTTGCTGTGGCTGAGGTCAAAGTTGTTGCTGCCTGTGTTCATTCTCTTATAGGATTTTGATGGTTTCCTGTCTCATATTTAGGTCTTTCATCCATTTTGAGTTTAATTTTATGTCTGTTGTAAGAAAGCGGTCCAGTTTCATTCCTCTGCATGTGGCTGTCCAGTTTCCCAACACCATCTGTTGCAGAGACTATCTTTTTTCCATTGGATATTCTTTCCTGCTTTGTCGAAGACTAGTTGACCACATAGTTGTGGGTTCCACTTGAATTTATTTTTTTTTTAAATTTCTTTTCAGTGTAACAGAATTCATTGTTCATGCACCATACCGAGTGCTCCATGCAATACATGCCCTCCATGATACCCACCACCTGGCTCCCCCAACCTCCCACCTCCTGCCCCTTCAAACCCCTCAGATTGTTTTTCAGAGTTCATAGTCTCTCATGGTTCATCTCCCCTTCCAATTTCCCTCAACTCCCTTCTCCTCTCCATCTCCCTATGTCCTCCATGTTATTTGTTATGCTCCACAAATAAGTGAAACCATATGATAATTGACTCTCTCTGCTTGACTTCTTTCACTCAGCATAATCTCTTCCAGTCCCGTCCATGTTGCTACAAAAGTCTGGTATTCATCCTTTCTGATGGAGGCATAATACTCCATAGTGTATATGGACCACATCTTCCTCATCCATTCGTCCATTGAAGGGCATCTTGGTTCTTTCCACAGTTTTGAATTTCTAATGGGTATCTCAAACTCGAAACTCAGCTCATGATTTTATTCCCCAAACTTGCTTCACTGAAAATCCGCCCTTTCACAATTAATAGATATTCTATTCTGGGGTCGTCCTTGATTCTGATCTTTCTCTTACACCTCTGCCCAATATGAACATATATTATTTGCTCTTTTCCAAATAGATCCATAATTTGACTGGATCTTACCCTTTCCACTGCTTGACTTGTCTAGATATATTCTTTTTATATCTAGATTCTTACACTATGCTAACTGTTCTTCCTGTTTCTGTCCTTGATCCCTGCAGTCTATTTTAAATATACCAGCCAGAGTCAGAGTGGAAGTAGGAGACCTGCCAGCTCCTAATGCTCAAATGCCAAAATCCCTCCAATGACTCCCATTTCATTCAGGGTAACAGAGCCCTGTTAGGGTTTACACTCAATCCAGCCATCTCTGATGTCATCTGCAACTTCTCTCCTATGTTCTCAGTCTTCTAGCAACAGTGGTTTCCTTGTTTTTCCTCCAGCACATTAGCAGTCTACTTCTTCAGGGCTTCGACATTTGCTCCTTCTTCTACCTGGAACACTTTTCTCCAGGATAGCTGGTAAAGCTTGATTTGGTTGTGATGTCTTCTCTGACTACTCTATTTAAAATTGTGTCCTGAACACTCCCTTCCAAAAGAGAGAAGCCAAGAAACACCGGTAAAGAATTCATCTTATAATCTTTTATAGCTGAATCTAAACAAAGAACAATAATATCACGGGGAAGGTGGTGTTAAGAAAAAAATTTTAAAGCAACATTGTGTTCTGTAAAAGAATAAAAATAAAAACTTGAAACCAAAATTGATAACTTTGTCAGCAAATATGTTGTAGGAATACTTGGTGAGTGGCATGTTCTTGATGTGGAGTTGGGTCTTCTTATTCTAAATGCCCTTAACAACCAGTATCTTCCCTTCCCTTTCTCTTTTCTCATATGCTTACTGCTTCTTCGTTTATTTTTTCCTTTTATATGTATGTGAATAAACAATTTATATATATTTTTCTGTCCTCTAGTTTGTTTTTAAGAGACAGAACTGACGACAGAACAAGCTTGTTATAACTACTAAGAAAGATGTATGGTCATATATAACTATGGTTATAGTTTTATACGTAGATCCAAGTTTGACTCATTGTAATCATATTTCTGTCCAAACAAACTTTATTTAAAATCTTTCTGTATACTATTCTGTGTCACATACTTTACTGAAGTCAGCTATAGTTTATGCTTCTTTTTTTTCAACCAGTGAATTCTCTGCCATAAAGAAAAAAAAAAGGTCACCAAATTAATCTGCCCTGGCAAATGTGTTAGTTTCTCTAATGTTTTCTGTATGATGGCTCATTATTTCTCTACTTGTTCAAGTATCTTTCAGAAGGGATGATACAGTATTGTGTTAGTGGTTTTAAGTATCCTTTTCTCCCCTTCATGCTCTAGATTCATGTATCGCATTTAGCTTCATTTTATAATTGCAGTATATATACATCTTCCTAACTATGTACAAATTAATCTGCACGAGTTAGTCCATGAAAATCAATGGCCATTCTCCATTAAGTCGCATATACTGAGGCACGGCATTAAGGAGTTGAAGGTAAGAAACTGGAACTGTTACTCTGTGAGGAAGGCAGGACCACAGTTTTGGGATCATATTTGATGGCATCAATGTCAGTATTCATAAGAGCATGATTTTAACGTATTTAAAGTAAAAAAGGGGAATATATTATTTCTGCCATTTCCCCCAATTTTCATTTTTATATGAAGGTTTATTCTACTGCCTGATATTCTCCAGTGAGTTCTTTCTTTTTTTTTTTTAAGATTTTATTTATTTATCTGACAGAGAGATTACAAGTAGGCAAAGAGGCAGGCAGAGAGAGAGGAGGAAGCAGACTCCCCTCTGAGCAGAGAGCCCAGTGCAGGGCTTGATCCCAGGTCTCTGAGATCATAACCTGAGCCTAAGGCAGAGGCTTAACCTACTGAGCCACCCAGGTGCGCCTCCAGTGATTTCTCATTGCACATAAACCAGTATTCAAACTCCTCACTCTGTTTTCTAGATTCTTTTCATCTCTGGGCTGTTTCTCTGCTTGATGTTCCTTTACTCCAGCTCCCTACCCCCAAGTTCTATCTTAGCTACTTTTTTTCATTGTTGAGGTCTTAGCTTTCAGAGATACCCATTGAAGGCCCCCCTTTTTTGTTTGTGCTTATCATTTTTAAAAAAATTATTGTTTATTTATGGTTTTACTTTTTTTTCTGTTGCCCCCAGGAACTGTGGGTGGCATGTCTTGTTGACGGCCTGACTGACTGAACAAATAAAGGAGAAAAAAGACCAACCTACATGTAGGCAGAAGGAAGTGGATGCACAGAGGTTGAGGAGTGTAATGGACCATGATGTGATGGTTTGTCAAGGAAGCAGGAGGCGGGGACTCCAGCATGACTCCCATGTGAGCTGAGGGTAGGGCAGCCTAGTGCATGGGAAATAAAAGCCAGAAGTATAGGTTGAGGAATCTGGGGGAACATGTTTTTACATACAGTATTAAAATAATCATATTTATGTTAAAAAAGATAACTCCTTGGAGGATGGAGAGTGAGTGATTGGTGGACAGTGTAGTAATAGGGAGCCAAGTAGGAAGCAGCTTCAGTAACCCAGGTGATTGATGTCAAGTGGTGGAACTCAGGGTGTTCCAGAGGAAATGAAGAGAAGGGGGACCCAAGGTGATCTTCTGGACCTGGAGCTGGTAGACGTGTTAAGCTATAGTCCACAAGGGAGGGAGAGAAAGTCCAGGACGGTGTTGGGATCCTCCTTCAGATGACTAGATGCTTGTTATTATCCAAGGGTGGAAGAGAAAGATTAGGCATAATGAGTTCAGGTTGGCTCTGGTGAAATTTGATGGATCCGTGTACTATTGTAAGGAGAGATGTTAAAAAAAAACAAAACAAAACATGTGTTTGTGTCTTTGGAGACGAAAATCTGGTTCCTGAGCAAGGAAGTGAACCGAAACAAGAGAAGGTGGGAGCCTAAAAGGAGAAGAAAGCCAAGGAGAAAACTTAGGTGAGAGGCAGAAAAAAACCATGGTTTTTCCTAGTAACTCTCTAAATATTCTTCTGAGTCATTTTGCTGTATCTTCCTCATCCAGTGTGTTTTGAAAATTCAGCTTTCCTTAACATTTTGATTCAGCGGTTTCCTCGTCACTTCTTTTTGCGTATGGCTCATGGTTGCTTTGGTTTTTTTTTTTTCCTTAATAACTCCTCTCTCACTTCTGCTGAACCATGTAAATTGCAACATCATGGAAATTAATTTGCTTTCCACTTAGCCCTCTCTGTTTGGTTACATCTTTCTGCTGTCAGGCTTGTCTGGAGGCGACTCTTTCCCCACCTCATAGAGGCAGCCATTGCTAACACTGTCTAATTCAGCTCTTTAGACCAGTCATCCCTAGTACCTTAATCTGAAATAGGCACCTTGAGTTGCTTTCCATTATAATAGGCTGCATTAATTTTCTGTATAAAAATTACCACTGTCCAACACGTGTTGTCTCTGTTTATTCAGTCTGTGTCCATCTATGGGACGTGAGCTCTGGGAGAGCAGTCATTTCTGGTTTTGTGTTCTAAACTCCTTTTTGTGCTCCCCTTGGGCTTTAATGTTTTCCCTTTCAAGAAACTTTCCCCTTAGATACTTCTTGGATCATGCTCTCATTTCATGTTAGTTATTTGCTCACGTGCCAGCTTACCAGGCAAGCGTTATCTGTCTCTTCTCTATCAGACAGACTCCACTGCCATTCTGATCGCCACTTACACTCCTTTTCTTCTTAACAGCACTGACCCATGTTTTAATATGTTTGCTGTCTGTCTCTCAACATCTGCAAATCCTTAAAGATAGACAGTTTCCTTTGCTACCATGCCTTAGAAATTTAGAATGGTTCTTGGCACGTAGAATTTACCCAATTAATATTTGATGACTACATGACAGAATGTATAGAAATAGAGACGTCTCTTGCCAGACAGTAGAGTGAGACTGTTGTTCAGCCAGTTTGGCTTCTGATTCTTCCTGCTGACGCATCCTTCTTTTACTTGTGATCTATTTTGGGTACATTGGACATACATGAGATGGGTATTGGGGAGGATTCCCATCAAAGAACAAGATCTAAGAAAAAAGAGAAACAGACCCAAGAATATATGGTATTATAATTAGATGACTATTCTTGCCACTGAGATACTCAAATTCTGTCAACACAGCCTGGAGGGGTCCTTAGGGTCCCTTATGTTCCCTCTATCTCCTAGACTTTCAGCTCCCTGTGTGCTAGTTCTGTGCCACAGCACATCAATCCAGATATAAAACTCAACTCTTCAAGTTTCACAAAATAAAATGAAAATAAACAAACTGATTAACCCTTCTCTAAGTCAGTTACCACTCCTCCTTGCTGTCTCCCTCTCCCAGCATTCGGTTAACTGCTCTTATCTGCTGTCATCTCTTTTCTTATTCATTGTCCTTTGCACTTTTTTGTTTTCCTCAGTGTCATTTCAGTGGTGTGTTGGTTGGGGAAATACATAAGTGTATGCATTTAGGATGCCATTTTAACTGGAAAATTCTTTTACCTGTAACTTCTTTTTAAAAGAAGTAGTGATTTTCCAGATACTCTTTCTTCTCAAATACAGACTTCTGATTAACTGAGATAATATGAAGGTTTTAAGCAGTTTAAAAGTGCTGATACATTATTTTATTTAGTTTTCTCTTTGTAGAATAGGATTTATTACGAAAGAGGGAAGAATGCTAATATTTTTGTGCACAGTTTCCCTCATTTAACAGTTCAAAGCAACTCTATTAGGCATATGTCCTATAAGTTCTATTTTATAGAACAGAAAATTGAGGGTCAGAGAAGAGGATTTCTTTGCCTGAGATTGGAGAGTAAATAAGTACCCTATTTAAGTCAAGGTCTTCTGATTCCCAAGTCCACACTCTTTCCTTACATTCCATTTTTTCTTAGGAATAAACTTGTTACTCTTTAAAGGTGAGTGATTATTTTATCAATTTAAATAGAGATTCATAAAGGTAATTCTAAGCAGAATAGATGTATTTAAAAACAAAAAGGAAATGAAAAATTGTTATCCTTTCTGTTTCACCCTCTTTATTTAATGTGTAAGACCATTAATCTTGCTCTTTTGTTCCTATGGGGTTCCTTAATGAATTTCTCTGTTCTACTGCAGTGTATTCTCATTTACCAATATTTTATTTTGATTGTCTCTTGCTCATCCTATTACCAGGATCCTGCGAGATATCACAAAATTGCATAAAATTCTGAAAGCATGAAAGAGCTATATGCCAATAAGCTCTTTGAGTTTATGGATAATATAGAGGCAAAGTAGTTAACAAAGGATAAGTCAAAATTACTTCCATACGGCGAAGCAGAAAACATTCTCAAACCAGAGTGTTAGAGGAAGGCAAAAGATTTAAATCAAAAAATGGCTTTGAATAAAACATTTTAAGACATATTTAAAGTAAAAGCACATTAATGTCAATCTAAATTTAAAAAATATAATGGATTAAATAAGTCAAGCAGAGAGAGTCAATTATCATATGGTTTCACTTATTTGTGGAGCATAACAAATAACACGGAGGACATGGGGAGATGGAGAGGAGAAGGGAGTTGAGGGAAATTGGGGGGGAGATGAACCATGAGAGACTATGGACCCTGAAAAACAACCTGAGGGTTTTGAAGGGGCGGGGGGTGGGAGGTTGGGGGAGCCAGGTGGTGGGTATTGTGGAGGGCACGCATTGCATGGAGCACTGGGTGTGGTGTAAAACTATGAACCCTGTTACGCTGAAAAGAAATAAAAAAAAAATACTACACACACACACACAAAAAAATATAATGGATTATTCTTGGGTGACTTATTAGTAACTTAGATCATAAAATATGATGTTCTGAGTTTTTCCTGCTTATTAAATTGACTGATATTTGCTTATTATAGCTGTTATCCAAGTAAAAGTTAAATACTATTATAAAAGCAAAGCATGCCCCCTATAAGAAAAAAAATGAAAAAAATGGATGTCAAGTCCCACGTTTCTCAATTCCCACTCCCTAGTCCCAAGCTAAACAGAGTATTTTGTTATATTCCTTTTATATATATCAAATATGCATATTCTCCATTTTCAAATATGTATATGATTGTTAGTAAGTACCCATATGTCAAAATGAAATTATACTGAATATGATTTTCTGAAACTTTTCTTTTGTAGCATATGAAAAAATGTTTAAATTGAGATGAATATTGAAAACAGAGTGTACTTAGTTGAAAAAGAATGTAACTCTCTTTAAAATAATTTTAGTCTTAAAGCTTATAACTCTAGAACAATGTGTATTTAAAGAAAGTAAATTTCAAAAGATAAATGCACATCTATGTTTAGTGTAGCATTATTTATGGGCCCAGCTTAGCATTATTTATAACACCTATGGTATGGAAGTAACCTAAGTGCCCATCAATAGATGAATGAATAAAGAAGATAAGAAGAAATATATAGTGGAAAAAAGACAGTCTCTTCAATAAATGGTGCTGGGAAAACTGGACAGTTGTAGAAGTATGTATGTATGTATAAGAATGAAACTCGATCATTCTCTTACACTGTACACAAAGATAAACTCGAAATGGATAAAAGACCTCAACGTGAGACAGAAATCCATCAGAATCCTAGAGGAGAACATAGGCAGTAACCTCTTCGATATCAGCTACAGCAACTTCTTTCAAGCTATGTCTCCAAAGGCAAAGGAAACAAGAGCGAAAATGAATTTTGGTGACTTCATCAAGATCAAAAGCTTCTGCACAGCAAAGGAAACAGTCAACAAAGCAAAGAGGCAACCCACGGAATGGGAGAATATATTTGCAAATGACAGTACAGACAAAAGGCTGGTATCCAGGATCTATAAAGAACTTCTCAAACTCAACACACACAAAATAGATAATCGTGTCAAAAAATGGGCAGAAGACCTGAACAGACACTTCTCCAATGAAGACATACAAATGGCTATCACACGTGAAAAAATGTTCATTATCACTAGCCATCAGGGAGATTCAAATCAAAACCACATTGAGATACCACCTTACACCAGTTAGAATGGCCAAAATTAACAAGACAGGAAACAATGTGTGTTGGAGAGGATGTGGAGAAAGGGGAGCCCTATTACACTGTTGGTGGGAATGCAAGTTGGTGCAGCCACATTGAAAAACAGTGTGGAGATTCCTTAAGAAATTAAAAATAGAGCTTCCCTCTGCCTCTGCAATTGCACTACTGGGTATTTATCCCAAAGATACAGATGTAGTGAAAAGAAGGGCCATCTGTTCCCCAATGTTCATAGCAGCAATGGCCATGGTCGCCAAACTGTGGAAAGAGCCAAGATGCCCTTCATCGGATGAATGGATAAGGAAGATGTGGTCCATATACACTATGGAGTATTATGCCTCCATCAGAAAGGCTGAATACCCAACTTTTGTATCAGCATGGACGGGACTGGAAGAGATTATGCTGAGTGAAATAAGTCAAGCAGAGAGAGTCAATTATCATATGGTTTCACTTATTTGTGGAGCATAACAAATAACACGGAGGACATAGGGAGATGGAGAGGAGAAAGGAGTTGAGGGAAATTGGAAGGGGAGACAAACCATGAGAGACTATGGACTCTGAAAAACAATCTGAGGGTTTTGAAGGGGCGGGAGGTAGGAGGTTGGGGGAGCCAGGTGGTGGGTATTATGGAGAGCACATATTGCATGGAGCACTGGGTGTGGTGCATAAGCAATGAATTCTGGTATACTGTAAAGAAATTTAAAAAAATAAAAAATTAAAAAAAAAGACACACACACACTGGGATACCGCATAGCCGTCACACACACACACACACACACACACACACACACACACACATACACACACGGATATTGCACGGCCATAAGAAAGATGAGATCTTGCCATTTGCAACAACAGGGATGGACCTCGGAGTTATTGTGCTAAATCAAAAAAGTCAGGCAGAAAGACAAATACCATATAATTTCACACATATGTGGAATTTAAAAAGTGAAGCAAATGAATAAAAAAATAAAAAGCAGATTTAGATCTATAAAGAGAACATCTTGATGGTTACCAGAGGGAAAGGGGTTAGGGGAATGGGCAAAAATGGGTGAAGGAGAGTGAGAGATACAGCCTTCTAGTTATGGGATGAATAAGTCATGTGAATGAAATATACAGTATAGGGAATATAGTTAATGATGTAATAGTGTTTTATGGTGACAAATGGTAGCTATACTTGTGGGGAGCATAGCATAACATATAGAGATGTTGATTCACTGTGTTGTACACCTTAAACTAACATGCAACTAAACTAAAAAGAAAAAAAAATGTTTAGAAAATGTCTTGAATTTGAGGGGTGCCTGGGTGGCTCAGTGGGTTAAAGCCTCTGCCTTCAGCTCAGGTCATGGTCCCAGGGTCCTGGGATGGAGCTCCGCATCAACATCTCTGCTCTGCAGGGAGCCTGCTTCCCCCTCTCTCTGCCTGCCTCTCTGCCTACTTGTGATCTCTGTCTGTCAAATAAATAAATAAAATCTAAAAAAAAAATGTCTTGAATTTGAGTGAAAAGTAAGTAAAAATGTAAGTGATAAGGGACCTTTCTCATTATTAGATTTTTGGTATTTTTAAAGATTATCATCAGATGATCGAGAAACCTTATATTTTCAAAAAGGAGAAAATTGGGCTTAAAAACAGTCCACACAAAAAAAGAATCATGGCTTTTGGTCATGATAAAACTTTTTAGTTCAACATAATATGAATTGAATGTGAAAAATGCTAAGGCAAAATTAGATTATATTTCTTTTTTGAAATTTTTGTATCATTCCACTTATTTTATTTTTTTTTAATTTTTTAATAAACATTTAATGTATTTTTATCCCCAGGGGTACAGGTCTGTGACTCGCCAGGTTTACACATTTCACAGCACTCATCATAGCACATACCCTCCCCAGTGTCCATATCCCCACCACCCTCTCCTGTCCCCACTCCCCCCAGCAACCCTCAGTCTGTTTTTTTGAGATTAAGTCTTTTATGGTTTGTCTCCCTCCCAATCCCATCTTCTTTCATTTTTTCTTTTCCTACCCCCCAAGCCCCCCATGTTGCATCTCCAGTTCCTCATATCAGGGAGATCATATGATAGTTGTCTTTCTCCGATTGACTTATTTCGCTAAGCACAATACCCTCTAGTTCCATCCACATCGTCGCAAATGGCAAGATTTCATTTCTTTTGATGGCTGCATAGTATTCCATTGTATATATATACCACATCTTCTTTATCCATTCATGTGTTGATGGACATCTAGGTTCTTTTCATAGTTTGGCTATTGTGGACATTGGTGCTATAAACATTCGGGTGCATGTGCCCTTTCGGAGCACCACGTTTGTATCTTTAGGATATACACCTAGTAGTGCAATTGCTGGGTCATAGGGTAGCTCTATTTTCAGTTTTTTGAGGAACCGCCACACTGTTTTCCAGAGTGGTTGCACCAGCTTGCATTCCCACTAGCAGTGTAGGAGGGTTCCCCTTTCTCCGCATCCTCACCAGCATCTGTCATTTCCTGACTTGTTAATTTTAGCCATTCTGAATGGTGTGAGGTGGTATCTCATTGTGGTTTTGATTTGTATTTCCCTGATGCCAAGAGATGTGGAGCATTTTTTCCATGTGTCTGTTGGCCATCTGGATGTCTTCTTTGCAGAAATGTCTGTTCATGTCCTCTGCCCATTTCTTGATTGGATTATTTGTTCTTTGGGTGTGTTGAGTTTGCTAAGCTCTTTATAGATTTTGGATACTAGCCCTTTATCTGATATGTCGTTTGCAAATATCTTCTCCCATTCTGTCAGTTGTCTTTTGGTTTTGTTGACTGTTTCATTTGCAATTGAGAAAACATGTCTGATAGAAAATGGTCTGTCCAAGAAGTCACCTTGTTAGATGAACATTGGCAATTAGGGCTTATAAAAAGGAGGGGAGCCATTATGGCATTATAGTGGAAAACTGTGCTATATGAAGACTGACTGAAGGAATTGATGGTATTTTAGTTTGTTAAATAAGTTTTGTTAGTATGGCTACAGGCAAAATAGGAACAGTAGAATTGTTAAGCTCAGTAGAAGGAAGACAAGATGATCCATTTATTAGGTGCCAACCCTGGGGTCAGGAATTGTAAGAGAAGTGCTATGCACATTTGGTCAAGGTGGAATTTTGAATGAGTTTTCAAGAGGATGGATTAATCACCAAATATACTTCAGATAACTCATTGGAAAAAATAACTCATTATTTCACATCTCATTGTAAAAGAAATAAAAAAATTTAAAATATTAAGGAGTTAAATGTAAAACAATTCTATGTAAATATACAGTTATACAGAATCATTGCTATTCTGTCAGTTTAGCCCATTTCAAAGATGAGGCATCTGAGGATCCAGGAGCCCAGGGAATCTGCCCAAAGAAAGCATTATAAGGTTAGAAAACATGAGAGATAAGGTTAACCCGGCTCAGACCCCAAAGCCCATGTTCCAACTTATGTACTATGATCCATAACACAGTCATCAGTCAAATACAAAGGTGTTGTAAGTTGCCAGACAAAATGGTGTAAGAATTTTCTGAGGCTTGTGGATTGAAACAAAGTCTGGAGTACCATCTAAATTTTTGTTCAAATGAATCCTATAGGAAGTAGGCGGTTGTATGGGTTGATGATTGATGTTCCCTGTAAGTCTTATTATTTTGATGTCCAAATGAGTAAGGGCATAAAAAGGAGAACTTCTTAAGTATTTTATTATTAAGGTGAAACTCAAAAGCATTCAGTCCTCAGACCTATTACGTAAAATGCACGTAACAGGTGAAATCACTCCCTAACTGGAGCTCACGTGCAAACAAATTTGAGTTCAAGGCAATGACTATGCCAGTATGTAGTACCAAGTTTCTTCAGCTAGCTCTTTAAAAGTGCTCGAAAAGAAAGCTTAAACATCCATATTTTAAGAGATCAAATAGTGAGAAATTCATATTTGCACAGGCGTTCTTATGAAAAGTTCCACTGCTTTACAAATTATGCTACAATCTATATTCATGAATGGTAGATATGATTAATAACCTCATTTTAGAATGCCGGGAAGGCAATATTTCATTTTGAGACCTTGTTTTTCATGTTACATGAGAATAACATTAATATAACACTAAATGCTCAAAAAAGAAGCTTTGTGTTAAAATGTTTCCAGCTCAGCTTTCTTTTATTTTCTAAAGATACATTTTAATTCAAAGCCATATGTAATTACATGGGAATTGTTTAAAATTAGTCATGATCTGTTTTAGTATATTCATGTAGTTGCCTTATATTGGGCATATAGCTAAGTAATATTTATTTAATAATTAATGTATAATTTATAGGAATTTCTAGTTCTTACATCAGCTGTACCTAAAGAGGCTTGAGTACACAAGATGAACTCTTTGGAAGTAAAATAAATTAATAATTTGGTTGCAGTGTTTCTGATCCCAGCTGGTGATCAATATCTGAGTAAGCCAAGATTATGTTCATTGTTACCACTTGTAACATCAGCATTCCCACATGGCTTCTAAGGAGTCTCATCATTTTCCTCTATTTACATACTACTTAATGTAGAAAGTCTGCTATATATGATATTTTTTTGTTATTTTTTTTAAAGATTTTTATTTATTTATTTGACAGAGAGAGATCACAGTAGACAGAGAGGCAGGCAGAGAGAGAGAGGGAAGCAGGCTTCCTGCTGAGCAGAGAGCCTGATGCGGGACTCGATCCCAGGACCCTGAGATCATGACCTGAGCCGAAGGCAGCGGCTTAACCCACTGAGCCACCCAGGCGCCCGATATTTTTTTGTTATTTCTCCCTATTGTATTTTTTGGAAAAGTGATATTTGATAGCTAGAGTATTACATACCTACATTGTTTTATTATAAAGTCATATTCTTTCCAATGTTGAATTGTAAACGTAGTGATTACAGCTATCATCTGTATTGTGTTAATTTTGCGTCAAGAGCTGCCCTAAGTCTTTAGAGATACCATCTTGTATAATCTGTTGAACAACCTCAAAAGTAGGTGCTGTTATTATCCCCATTATAGAGATGTGAAAACCAAGGCACAGGGAGGTTATATGATTTCAGCAGAGTCTTACAGCTGGAAGTAGCAGAGTTTGATTTTGAAAGCAGAATGTCTGGATCCAGAGTTATTACTGGTAATCAGAATGCCCAATTTTCCCAGCACCATTTATTGAAGAGACTGTCTTTTTTCCACTGTATATTTTTTCCTGCTTTGTCGAAAATTATTTGACCATAGAGTTGAGGGTCCATATCTGGGCTCTCTACTCTGTTCCATTGGTCTATGTGTCTGTTTTGATGCCAGTACCATGCTGTCTTGGTGATCACAGCTTTGTAGTAAAGCTGGAAA
>PISX010015688.1:0-48595 GCA_004024625.1 Mellivora capensis
GATTTCCTAAAGTCCTCTGAGGCTTGGAACACAACCAGCAAGGCAAGAGTGAAAGATGGCACTTCAAGCAGCCCTAGGCAAAGCCTCTCCCTCTCCCAAGGTGCTGGCCGTGGTCCTGGGGGGTGGGGACAGGGAAGGAAGGGGCAGTTGTCTTCATCTCGCCTCTTCAGGCCAGGGCAAAGCTGTCCCCAGGGAGCCCCACAGATGGGGTGGAGGGCAGGGGAGCTGAGGCGGGGCGGGGCGGCCAGGAGCTGTGCTGACTCAGGGCCGCCCGGAATGGAGGGCAGCGCCCAGTCTGGCCAGCAGGGCCCTGGGCCAAGCTGTGCTGCCGGCATGGCCTGGGAGCTGGACCCTGAGCTGCAACGGATGGAACAGGGCCCACAGGGAGGAGGGAAGGCGGGCGAGACGACGGGCTGCCAGACACCAAAATTAAGCACCAAAAATGGAAGGTTTGCGCCCTGGGAGTCCTGCCCATGAAGGAGCAAGAGAGGACAGATGCGAAGGCCAGCGGGGCCTCACGGTGTGGGGGCGGGGCCACTGTGGGGTTTACACACTCAGTTTTCTACATCAAGCTTCCACCGGAGATTGTGTTTGAAAAGAGGGCTTCACAGCTAAAAAGGAGTTCGAAAACCCTGATCTCCAGCAGTGTGTGGGTGTTTGGTAAGGGGCCAGATGTGGCCGCAGGCTGAACAGGGGTGTGTGAGTGTGTGAGTGTGTGTGTGTGTGTGTGTGTGTGTGTCTCTCTCTCTCTCTCGCTCTGCTGGTTTTACTCAAGGTCTGCAGCAGGCTCCTCTGCATGTTTCATGTAGAGAAAAGAGCCAGGGCTCCGCAGCCAGAAGACCTAGGCTGGGCTGGAATCCCAGCTCTGCCACTGACAAGTGCAGTGACCATGGGCCACTGGCCTGTTTTCTCTGAGCTGTGGTTTCCTCATCTGTGAACCAGAGGACAGAATGGTACTTCCTGGTAGGGAATTGTTAAGAATCTGCAAGGATGAATTTGCAATCATGTAGGCAGGGCCCGCAGTGTGCCGACAGCAAACGGAAGCGTCCCCAGGATGAGCAGGGGGTCCTGCCAGAGTGAGGAGTAGATGATTTCTCTAGAGGGCAAGGCTCCCTGTGGACGAAGACTCAGACTGGGGTGGGGTTGGATCACATCCCCCATACCCGGGGGTGCTGACCTCAGAGCCTGAAAGGAGACACCGGGCTGGGGTCAGGCTGGGGCCCTGAAGCCCAGGGCCTGTAACAGGATCTGCTGCCACCTGCCTGAGACACCCATCTGTTCCTGTTTGGTAGCAACTTGGAGCTGTTTGCTGCCTGACAACTGGGCAGGGCCAGCCTCAGGACGACGTGAGGTCTCCCCTGCTCTGCCCCCAGCCTGGCGCTGTGCCAAGGGCCCGCCATCACTACCCCCCCGCCGCCCCGCACCCCCACCCTAGCCGCCCAGAGAACAGGTCTCCAGGGAGATGGTGGGAACACCGTTCCACCCAAACGTCCCCGATGACTCTTCCCCACTCTGGCCAGGGGACACCCTGAGCCAAGAGAAACCAGACCTGCCAGTAGGTGACTCAGCCTCTGACCCTCACCTGGGAGACGCCACAGCCAGGCGGCCGCAGCAGTCAGAGAACAACATTCGAGTTGCTCATGGCCGTTGAGCAACACACCTTTGAGAGAGGGCCAAGGTTACAACCATTCAGGGAGGGCAGGGCTATGGGGAAAGGCCCCAGAAATTCCCAACTTCATTCATTCCTCCTTCCCTCCCTTCCTGGATCTCATGGAGGAGGAAACATCTGGCCTCATCTCAACTACCCAGGACCCTCCTCCTCCAGCAAGCCTCCCAGGATAGCACCTCCTGGCCACGCCATCGCCTTGAGGTTGTGATTCATTACTGGTGGGCTCTCTTGTGCAAGCCATCTTAGGCTGAGAGGGGAAGGGTCCATGGCTCCTGCCTGCTTGGCTATTCCCCACAAGACGGCAGCTCAATAGAGTGCAGGTGGGAGGGTCCTGGGTTCTGAGCCAGGTATACCAGGGGCACTTAGGTGTGCATGTTTGCTGACCTGCTTAGGGCCACAGGGACAGGCAGCCCGAGGGGCTCTCTGAGGGGGGGTCTCCCTGTTGGAAGATAAGGTTCTCTGTGGGGGGTACAAAGACTGCAGCCTGGAAAGGGGATGAAGGAGAAGACAGGTCCCTCCTTCCTTTCTCAGTATGGCTACTGCACACCATCTCACCTCATTAATTCAGTGCCTTTCATTGTTGGCCAAGAGGGGAGGGGTAGCAGGAAAGTCCCAGCTGTATGTGTCTTTTTATTCTTCTGGGTTGGGGGGGGGGGGCTGCCCTGGGAAGCAGCCCCCAGCGCTAGGCCAGCTGCAGGCCAGGCTGAGAGCTCCCTCCCAGTCCCTACCCTCAAGTATTTATAGAAGTTATTTTGGGAATTTTCTTTCTGAGCTCAAGGCACATTCCTAGGATTCTGTAACAGCCTTTCCAGCTGGGAAGCAGGGAATCATTGCTGGAGCCTCCTGGTCCCAGTAGCCCTCGGCTTGGGGACCCTGGGCTTCAGGGAAGAGCCTGGGCTAGGGCCATCTCTGAGGTTGCTCCCTTCACCCACCCTGAGGCTGACACACCCTTCGGGGGAAGCCCACATTCCAGCTGGAGCTCAGGCGCTCAGGCCCTCTCCCGATGCCAGGTTCTCCCAGGTGTCAGCCTCAACCCGTCCAACCAGACTGGGAATGAGGTGTCTCTCTGGGCTGAGAACAGAGCCCACAGAGCACCACATCCCCCCTGGAGCTGGGGCAGCTCCAAGGCCCCAGGCCGGTCCCACCTCCCTTTTGGGAAAAGGGGCACAAACCCACAAACCCTAGACCCCACCCAACATCTGGTTGACAAGCTCCCCTAGGCTTTCATCCGAAGAGGCCAACAGACTCACTTAGCCCAACTAGGTGGGGGTAGCAGAGGCAGCCGTGCTCGTGTGGCAGAACCCATTCCTCCCTTCAGGCTCTTGCCTACCCCCACACCCCTAGGAGAGATGTCGAACACCAGTGGGCCTCTTGGTGGTGGTGGTGGGGTTGTTGTCTTTAGAGGGCCACGGACAGACTCAAAGGTGAACACTAGCTTGAGAAAGCACATCATCTCCTAGGGGGCTCTGCCTTTTCCCCTCCTACATTCTGGGCTGGTTTCAGGTTCTGGACCTCTGGAGGCTCTGCCCACTCTAGAGCATAGCTGGGCCCTCAGGCCTCAGTCAGGAGCCCGGACTATGGGTGCTCCAAGTGAACACCCTGTGATGAGGAGTGAGGGGGGCACCATCACAGCAGCTCCCTTCTCTGGATGGGAGGTGAAGCTGAGGGGAGGGGGCTCCTAACCTACTGGACAGGGGGAAGGCTGGAGCCTGCTGTACCCTCCCATCATAGGGAATCTTTCAGAACATTGATTTTGGAGCTAATTAAGCCAACAGTGATATGGGAAACAAAGGCAGAAGAAAAATTATTAAATTTCCTTACCACCTACAGCCCACTGACAAGTCCTTGAAACAGAGTGAACTTCCTCTAGGGACTCAGCTGCCTCAATGCTGACACTTTGCTAAGGGCAAAAGGCAATCCTAGTCAGACCCCTCCCCTCCAGGATACTGTAAGCCTACTTTAACATATAAAAATTCCTCTGGAAACTCCTTTATCTCTAAACCTAAGATATGTGTTGGCAATCATCCCCCAAGCATAAGGCCCACTGATATCCATCTGAAGGGTCTCATGACTAAGGTTTCATTAGATGGTAAAAAATGACCTTTCTCCAACAATAGTTCAAGGTCCTGGAAGCCTTGTTTCCAAAATTCCTTAGAGACTTACACTATCCCTAACCCCCTTTCAACTTGTAAGTATATAATGGGCCACTCCTCATGACCCTAGTGCAGCTCTTTCTGCCCACGGGTCCTGTCACCGTGCTTTCATAAAATCAACTTTTTGCACCAAAGACGTCTCAAGAATTCTTTCTGGCCGTTGGCTTCAAACCCTAATGTTTTCCTACATCAAGAGTGTTTAACTCTCATTCTGATCAGAGTCTATGATGTGTGGCTTCCCTTCCACATCCTCATCAAGGATGCTGAGGACTTCAGGAGCCCACACTTAAGCCCAAGGCTTTCCAAAAGTCTTGAGCCAGAGCCAAGGGAACCTGCCTTCACCTTCTCGAAGGTCTCTGAGCCTGGACTGGGGGCTGCACCAGACCAAGAATGAGATGGATAGGCAGGGGCCTGAGCCCTGGTGAGGCCAACGCTGGCGACATGGCCCACACAGTGAGCCTCCAGAAATCCCTTCTCCCTCCCTCTCCACTCCACGCTACTTTCCCACCAGGGAATGCAGTCCTCAGACAAGACTTGGGAGGGATGAGAGAGAGAACTCAGAATAAAACAACAGCACTAGGAGGCCAGATGGCCAACAAGACGTTCCTACTGAGCTTTCCTGCCAAATAGAGCCGTGTTCCCTGTCTATCAGAGCTGGCGGGGCAGACGCAGATTCTATGGAGAGGAGCTGTGTGTGAGCATGTGTGCACGTACTTGTGTGTGTGTGTGTGTGTGTGTGTGTGAAGGACTCAGGGTCCCTGCACAGACAGCACAACACAGCATAAGACTTCTGGGCCTTCCCGTTCCTCCCAGCTGCCTGCACCCTCCTAGCTACTTGCCATAGTCCAGGAAGCCAACAAGGAGGGAGAAGCTTAGAGCAGGTGGGGTGTCCAAGACCCCAAGGCATCAGGCCCCAGGAACCAGAAACCCTGCTGTTCTGTGTGCTCACTGGCCTCAGCCGGCACCAGGGAACCTTCAGAGGGCTAGGTACTGGGTTTTACTCTGCAGCTGCTCAGGACACCTTTCCTCCTCCCAGTCAGGAAACAGGCTGAAGCAGCCTAGCCTGACAGAGGCCAGAGCAAAAGGCCAAGCAGGGCCTCCCCAGAACCTGGCCTTTCCTACTCCGCCTCCCCAGCAGGCCTCGTCTGCTGAAGAGACCAGCCTGGAAATGGTTCTCACCCTCACCTCAGACTCCAGCCTACTGAGCCCTGCTCTCAGCTAAGGTCAGCCTGGCCTTGCACTGTGGATACTCCTAGACCAGGCACAGGGCATTTGGGTCTGGGGTCCTGCACACCTCTGCCTTGGCCACAATCATCAGATGGGCTCAGTGAGGACCAAAAGGCTCTGCTACAGTGAATCTCTGGGGCTCGGCTCTGGGCCTCTACTTCCCTCTACAAACCGCAAGTGTCTTATCCTGGCCTGGGAGCCATGTTTCAGCATGGAAAAGGTAAAAGTCACCCCAACTACTGGGCCATTAACTTACAGAATTAGTTAACTGAATACTAACAGGAGACCTAGGTGTTTGGCATTGTGATTACCATTTTCCAGATGAGAACACTAAGGTGCCAAGAGGTTGAGGTACTTGGTCATGGTGGAGCAGTGATATAGGCAAAGCGGGGCTTGGTCCAGGTCCGTGAGACTCAGAGCCGAGCTCCCACCTCCAGACACAAGCTGGCTCTGATACTGGGACTTAAATAGCACCCCAGCCAACCAGCCCCAAACACAACCTACAGGTAGCTCTGAGGCCCTGGTCCCTGCCCAGCACCCCCTCCTCCCTTCTCAGCACCCAGCTGGCAGCCCATGGAAATCTGGACCAATGACTCCTGCCCCAGGCAGCAAAGTGGGACATCCTGGTCAAAGGCTGAGCTCAGGCTTCGGCCCTTTGCCACCAAGTCTTTCACACAAATGGTGACAAAATGCATGTTGATTTATCTTTTCACAGCACTTAGGTCATCTGAATGCTAAAAGCTTCCTTGGAGGTCACAAAGGCCTAAATTATTATCCCCATTAGATAGAAGGGAAAACAGAGCCAGTGAGGGAAGTAATCTCCAAGAGCCCCGGAACACCAGGGCTGTTAGGGCTGGCTCTTTGTGTCAGGTGGGTCATCTCTCCTGTCTAGTCCTGCCCTCGGGGAGCTCTGTGCCACCAGAGCTCATCTGTCTGGCCTTAGAGAGTAGAGCCTGCTGTGGGATTCCTGGAGCACCTACCAGGGGCCCAACCCAGAGCCGCAGGCCTGGGCGGGGCAGGGTGGGCCAGAGCCCAGGTTCTGGCTGATTCAGGCCCCACCTCAGGAAGAGGCCAGGATGGTGGTAGGCAGCTTCTGGGGCATGGGGGATGCTGTGGCAAGCCCCAGCCTGGGGAAAGAGGGACCAGAAGTTCCGGAGCCAAATGGGGCCGGCCACATGCTATGGCCATGCCCCCGAACCCCAAACGCACCGGAGAAATGAGCGAGCAAGCTCCACGCTGGGAGCGAGAGGGAGCGAGTGCAGGGAGTGAATTCACTGCCACGCGCTCATCAGGGCAACAGATGACAGAAACACTGTCTTCCTGTCTCTCCAGGGGCATCCGGAGGAAGAATAGGCTGGGTCATGAGGCCACGACTGCTTCAGAAATTATATACCCGGGAATTACATCACAGGAGCCAAAGTTCATTCAGGGCAGTTTCCCTCTGCGGTTGGGGGGCCTGCGGAGGAAAGGGTTCTGGGGAGACAGGGCAACCAAAGCCTGGAACTCTGTCCCAAGAAGGAAGCATGACCACGGGCAGGGGCCAATGAGGAGCAGGGAGTCCTGGCCAGAGAGGTGCCAGGAAACCCCAGAGCCTGTCGCTGGGAAAGCAGGGTGGGTGCTGCCCACAAACACGGGGGGTGGGGAGCCCGCATGCCCATCTACTTGCAGTTGAGGGTCTCAAGAGTTTTCCGCAGTGAGACAGCCTGCATCAAAGCATCCATGCATGTGGCTCCGCCCAGGGGCGGGGAGAACGGTCAGTCTGTGGCCAGGGCTAGTGACCCTCCCGGCACTGAAGTCTTCCTTGGAGGGCTCTCCATGTCTTGACCATTCCGTCAGTCACTCCTGCTTGCTTGCCTTCCCCGGGCGTCTCTGTTCCCTCAGAAATGCAGAGAGCCTTCTGGGAGGCGGCGGGGCAGAGACAGGCTCAGAGGGAGAGAGGGCTGCCGGCTGCCACGGATTCCTCACCACCAAGCCCGTGGAGTCCAAAGGACAATGTCACCCGGGGACCAACACCTCTGCTAAACTTGAGAAGAGCCCTGCCTCCTTTCTCCTGTTTCTTCAGGGCGGGCAAGAAAAGTTCAGGTCTCCCCTTCTTAACAGGATGCTTTTGCCCATAAATTCAGGGCTGAACACCCAGGCCGAGTGATCAGGCTTTCTGCCTACCGGGAAGGGAGGCTGAGACGGAGCTGGCAAAGATGGTCGGGACCTGGTCTTGAGGTTTCACTGGGAATTTCTATCTGTAGGGAGCATGGCTTTTTCTTTCTGCACTCGGCAGTCTCCTGAAGCGAGCTGGCCATCCGTGAGCCCTGCGGAGGAGGTGGCCCGCAGGGCCAGGGCCCGATGGCACAGACTCCTCATGGGCACTGTAGAGGTATAGCTAAGCTGGTGTGTCCATCCCGCCTGCTGAGTGGGAAAGCCTGAGCTGAGCCCAGCATGGAGCCTGAACCATGGAAAGGCCTCCCATCCCTGCCAGGGCAGGGGGTGGGGTGGGGGTGGGGTGGGGTGGTGGGCAGTAGACCTGGGAAAGTAGAGAACCTGCTTCTGGGCCAAAGTTCATGTTCTTAGAAATGCCTGAACCGGGGCACCTGGGTGGCTCAGTGGGTTAAAACCTCTGCTTTCGGCTCAGGTCATGATCCCAGGGTCCTGGGATCAAACCCCACATCGGGCTCTCTGCTTTGTGGAGAGCCTGCTTCCTCCTCTCTCTCCCTGTCTGCCTCTCTTGCCTACTTGTAATCTCTGTCTGTCAAATAAATAAATAAAATCTTAAAAAAAAAAAAAAAAGAAATGCCTGAACCCTGCCTCCTAGGAGCAGTAGCCCAACACTCCCCAAGGCTTTCTCTGGCCTGTCCCCACATTTCCTGTCGTATGCACACAGCCCTAGGCAGAGGCCGTGAGGCGGGGCTCCTGGTATTCCATGATCTTGCTCTCCATGATCCTTGCTCTGTAAGGCTGAGCCCGGCACCCACACAGCTCACCAAGGGATCCAGAGCTCTCCCAGCCCAGGCCATGGGTGGCTATGCTCTCAGGGGAGGGGCGCCTCTCCTCTCCTTGCTCCCATCAGATGCTGATGTCCTCACAGAAACACGGTGTTGTGGCAAGGCCAGGACGTCCTCTTTGGGAACCTGCTTTGGCAACAACTGCATAGAGAGGGGATGGATACCAGTTTCCTTCCATGTTCCTTTCTCCAGATAATTCTCCAAGGATGCACCAACTTCAGAATTCACAAAGGTTGAGACAACTGATGGGTCTCTCTCATTCTCTACTATTTTTACAGTGAATCCCTTACACAAAGGCCAAGTTGACTTAGACCACCAGGGAGTGGCTTCCCTCATGTTGTACCATGGTGAAAAAGATCCCAAGGTCACACCAGTGCCCGGTGAGAAAAAGTGCTGTGATTGATTAGCAATGTCTGGCCCGGGTGAGGAACTGGAGAGCAGGGGCCTGTATGCTGTTTGCCTTCTCTGATGTTGCACTGTAGACCTCTAGAAGTGTCACATCCTGTGATTAGCACTGGTCTAGGAACAACGAAGATTATTATTCATCTGCCAAAGGAGACACCAGGAATGTGGGAGTTATGTGGGTCTTTTCCTTAATCACCCGAGTGAATTTGAGCCAGAGCCAGGATGAGATCCCAGAGGTCCTGAGCCTGCAGCGAGCCCGGGGAAGACACTTACATCAGGGAACGCAGGAGATCAACATGCAAAGGTGTTCCTGTGTCTTTGGGCAAAGAGGCCTTCATAAATCTTCTCCAGGCTTGAAATTTGCTATTCTCCAGGCATATGTGTGGGCTGCTGGCAGGAACAGAACGTGTGGAAAGCCAATGGGTTGCACATGCCAGAGCCGACTGCCCCTCTGCTTGCCTGTGACTTTAACAGTGGGCAGGCCTGGCTCTGACTCGCTCTCATTTCATCCCCTCAGCCAGGCACCCCGGGGAAGAGAACAGGGGCCATTTCAGAAACATCTGTAGGGAGCCACTCTGGGCTGCTATTCCGTTACCATGGAAACCCGCCTCTGGAACTGGCCTCAATTTCAGGAAAACAGCTATAAACAATAATGAGCATAAATGAAAAATGGGCCACTGTTACTTCAAAATCGTACCTGTTATTGGACTTCATTCGGTTTTAGGGTCCGAGACAGCAGGCTCTGCTCCGCAAGCGCAGGAGAAGGCAGATGTCTCTGCCTGGCTGCAGGCCTAACAACACACAGCCCACATCCTGCCTAATCAAGTTTCTAGATGGGACCCCCAGGGAGGCATCTATCACAGGAGCTAATGTCTGAACTGCGGGAGGAAGGAGGATGTGCCTTGCAAAAAACAAACATTTGCTGAGCAGACTGCAAGGCAACACGCGGCCGTGTGGAGGGGAACGCAGGCCAGGGTGTGACGTCACCGCGTGGGCGGTCTTCAGCTGATGCGGAACATTTGCACAGGCCCAGGGCGGAAGTCCTTTAAGAAATCAAGCAGCAGGAATAACAGCTGATCTGGGAGGCTCTAATCTGTTTTCAGGGACTACTGGGGTTGGGAAGGACCTTATAAAGACCACCTGGCCCAGCTCCTCCCCCAAGTAGGATTTTCGTTCTCTTGGCAATGACCTCACCAGATACCTCCTGAGTTTGTACTTCTCCTATTCTTGAGAGCTATACTGTCGTTCCCGACACAGAGCAGAAATTGAACTCCCCGTGGCTTCTCCCCGGGAAGGAATCAGAACCCTTTTGGCAATGATAAGCCTGCAGCCATCTGGGGTCATTCTGACCCCTCTGTGTTCTGCATGTGGCTGATGTCGGGGATGCCCTCCCCTCAGAGGATGCTCATTTGGGGCGTCTGAGGTGGGACCTGCACCCTGATAGCAACACTGTGTTGCTAATGGGATGTTCCTAAATTATACTTCAAAATTACTGTGTTGACATATGCCTGTACACTCTCAGAGCATTACATTTATCTTCATCACCTACTCTCTGAAAGCAGCTAAGGAAAAAATAAATAAATAAAAGTAGCTAAGGAAAGAAAGGAAAGCCAGTTATCTCGCCGGTCTACTATACCAGCTGTCAGAGCAGGTATTCAATAAATGTCTCCTGCACCAGAGAATCCCCACTGCACAGATAAGTCAAACCGAGGCTCAGAGATGGGGGTCAACTTGCTCACGATCTCCTGGAAAGAGAATGGCAAGGCCAAGCCAAGAACACCAGCATCCTGCTCCCAGCCTTCCAGACCTTCCCACAGAAAGTCACCGAACCCTGGGCACCCAAGTCCTGAGTGTCACGTCCCAGGACTGGGACCTACTGGGCCCTCTTACCCACCCCCCCCAGGGGCCATTTTCCATGTGTGCTTGAGGAAGGCCTGTCATGACAACCCACCCGTGACATCCCCTGAATGCCACCAAAGAGACACGGAGCTCCTCCGAAGTGGGAGCAGTAGCCCAGTGAGCATCGAGGGCCCGAGGACTCCCAGAAAGCCAGGCATTTTGCCTAGAGTGTCCAGGACAAGGAGCTGAGGAGGAACCCCTTTGGGGTTACACCGTTTTACAGAAGCTTAGAGCAAAAAAGAAGTCACAAAGAATATCAACCCATCCTAGATTTTTCATCAACTCAGGCAGGCTCTGACAGAAGGAGAATGGTCTGCCTCCACAAGCCTGTTTGCTCTCTCCCAGCAGAGCAGGGAGGGGGCCACCTCTCTTCAGACAACAGGGCCCACGCAGACGGTAGAGGGGGTGAGAGGGGAGGAGGGTCCCGAGGCCCCTTTTGGGGCTGGGGGCTGACTCACCAGGCTGTGCATGATCTGCACGCCATCAGGGTTCACTGTGAGCGCCTCCTTGTACAGCTGCTCGGCCTCCTCCAGGCTGCCCTTCATCTCGGCTAGCCGGCCCCGCATGTAGAGTACCGAGTGCGAGGTGGGGAAGAGGCCCGCCGCCTCCTGGATGCAGAAACCTGCCTCCTTGAGATGTCGCTGCTCCATGAACAGCTCAGCTGCGAAACCAGAAGGATGGTGGGAGGTGACCGTGGGAGGAAAAGTCAGAGGCAGAGGCCCCCTCCCCACATCTGACCATAAGCCCCCAGAGTTCAAGGGTCTCAGGTGATGGGAACCTCCCCGAGAGTCACGGTGGCATGGGCCCAGCTGGTTCCAGGCTGTGGGGGCAACAGCACGGGACTACTTCTGAGGGCTTGCTTGGTATCAGGCATAGACCGTCTCCACCGACACGACAGCCTGCACACCAAGCACTTCTATTACCCTGCCTCAGGGAGGGGTTCACTGGGCAGAGAGAGGGGAGGGAAGCTGCCTAAGGCCACAGGGAGAGTCCGTTGTGCACCTGGGGTTGGCATCAGGCTGACTTCCAAGCTTGGCAGTGGGGGCACAGGTGGTATGCGTAAAGGTCAGTGGCTTTCTGCAGTGTCCCTCTGCCTGATGACCATGAGGCTAGGCGTAGGGATGGAGGCTGGTCAGGATGAGGCAGGTGCGTTCTCCCCAAGGCCCACACTCCTGGAGACGGATAGCGGGCCAAAGCCTGCTCCCAAGTGTCTTCTCTCACTTACT
This sequence comes from Mellivora capensis, assembly GCA_004024625.1. Lineage (NCBI taxonomy): Eukaryota > Metazoa > Chordata > Mammalia > Carnivora > Mustelidae > Mellivora > Mellivora capensis. The sequence continues at coordinate 11,576 of PISX010015688.1, forward strand.
CCTCCCCAACGGTGCTCTCATGGGCCCTGTGCTAACAAACTAGGCTGGGGGGGGGGGGGGGTACCTCACTCCAGGCCCTCCATAGAAAGGGGCAAGAAAGCACTGGGTTTCCAGCAGCTCTGGCCTCCCCCCAAAGCTCAGGGTTTTCTGCCATAGCAAGAGAACAGGGGATGCTCATGCCTTTCACCAACAAGCTGGGAAGATCTCTCCTATAACCAGTTGGCCTTCCTCCCCTAGATCACTGGAAAATGGGGCCATCTCTGATCCCAGGCCAACCCACATAAAGACACACTTCAGATGTACACTGCACAGGTACACACCCAGAGCAGGCACTTTTAGAAACAGACTGGCTAGGCAGGCAGCTCAGTCTCATGGCCCACTCAGCCTTCCTCTCCTGGCAGTCCCGGGCTCGGCTGCCCCTCCTGGGGCTGATGCCCGTGCACAGATGGGAGCACAGAAGGGCACGCAGAGCCTGGCTGGTGACTGTGCCAGGAGCTGTTCCTAGCACTGGCCAAGGGCTGAAGTTACACTAATTTGGGTTAGGTCTAGGGCGGGGTGGGTAACAGACATCCCCAAAGAAGCTCCCAGAAAGAGGTGGAAAAGCCGGACCCAAGCATCACGTCTTCCTGTTCCAACAAGCTGCAGGAAGGAAGCCTAAGGCCTTGACTGCAGCACATGGCTCTTGGGGTAATCGGCATGAGTGTTGCCTAAGGTTCATTGTGTAATCAAGTAGCTTGCCACATCCTATAAGATGACAGAGGCCCTTTTCAGCAAGGGGATTCTTTTTCTCTGGTAGAGATGAGAATTTGGAAGAATGAAGTAAACACAGAGGAGCCAGCCCCCATTATCAGGCCAGTGAGAAACTCAGGCTCTTGTCCCCGTAGACAGCCTGAGAGGCACAGTCCCAAGGCAGAAAGCATGGGAAGGTGAGGCCAGGAAGGGCAGGCTTTGAGCCAGGGCCTTGCTGGGAGGGCTGGCCAGAGCTCAGGGGCTTGTCTAGCTCAACCTAGGCTCTCCTCTCCTCTGCTGTTGTGTTCCCTTCTTCCGGAGCTGCTGCTTGGGGCTCTGAGCAGGCTGGCTTTGTAACTGAGGGTCCAGTGTGCAACTATTATGTACTGACCACGTGCCTGGCCCTTCCAGGAGAAGGAGAAAGAGGAGGTGGGGGGAGGTGGGACAGCTGAGCAACCAAACCGCTGGACTGAGCCAAGGCAATGTAATGACAGGTGCCAATTCTGAAACCTCTGGGCACTCAGAAGGGGTCAGGTCAGCTGTGCTGGTATGGTCAGGGAAGTGTTCCTGGGGCAGGCAACATTTGAGCTGGGGCCTGAAGGCACAGGGGCAGTTGGACTGACACAGAGAAGGGAAGCTGTGCCGACCCAGAGGGCTGGGTTCCACCATAACCGAACTCCCCAGGGTTACTGGGGGCAAGGGGAGAAGCAGAAGGAAGTGTGAGGTGTGAGTGTTGGGGGCTGGGAGGCCGCTTCCTCTACCACCAGGAGCTCAGAAGCTCGGCTCAGAGGCTAGGCCCTCCACTCCTCTCACCTGTGCCCAGCAGGCTTGGCCCACCTGCCGGCCTCATCCTGCCCCTGCTCATTAAACTGTTTACAACTCTCTGGCCTGCCTTCTGAGTCCTTGTCTCTGGAGGCTGTTTCTCGTCTCTCCCTTGAGGGCTCCTCCCAGTGCCTTCATATCAACAGATTTCAATTACAGGGATCCCCACCTCCCTCTTTCCTTGGGTCCCTGGGCCTTGCTGGGCTGGCCACACACCAGAGAACATGCCCAGAAAAATAGGTAGGGCTGCTTTGGTCTGATGGACTTCATTACCAGTTAGGAAACCAGATGACACAGAACAGAGCCAGCGCAGTGAGGTCTCCTGAGGGCTCCTGGCCACCTTGCACACAGTCCCTGGCACACTCAGCCTCCAGGGCGGGGCCTCTGCCCTGCAGCCAGACCCACAGATCTGGGGGCTGCAGGGCACCCCTTCTTCCCAGCCTCAGTGTCCCTGGGCAACTGTTTTACCAAACATGGTGCTCCCCAGCCAGCCAGCATCAGCTCCATTAGGAGCTGCACGTGGCACCGTGCCCATCCACTGCCCTGATTTCTTGACCTCCCGGCCTTAACTGCTGGAGCCCCAAGGTACCCACCCATCCCAGCCTCCTCCCCAGCCAGGGCTGGAGCAGTGCTCCCTGTTACCGGACTTGGCTTCTCACAGTCTGGGCCACCACCCTGGCAAACAGCCCTTGCTGTCCCCAGTGAGGAGGGGCCCTCTCCCATCCCCTCAGCGCCTTCTCTCTCCCTCCGTCCTGATTTCCCCACCTCTCTCATCTTCCTGTCTGCCTACCCTTGACCTCCCCTCCTGCCTCTGTGTCCCAGCTTTTCTCCCTCTTCCACCCATCTCTCTCTACCCGCCCCCCTCTGTGCTGCTCTCGGCAGGCTCCAAATGGAAAACATCTGTTCCCTGGAGCTTTGCAACAGTCCCTTTTATTATTTTTTTCTCTGAGGCATCCTGATCTAACCCCGCACCCAGCCCGGGGTCTCCTCCTGAGCTGAGGGGCAGGGTAGGGAGGGCTCAGGGTCAGGTCTGCAGCCTTTCAGGGGCCTCCCCACGTGAGAGGTGCTTCCTGAAGACCCTCCATAAGACCTCAGAAAGGAGGGGCACCCAGGCTAAAGGCAGAGGCACCTCAGGGGGAAGCTCAGAAAAGAAGTTAAGTTTAGGCCCTTAGCTAGCCTTGAACTACAGAGAGGATCACCAAAATTGTCCCCTAAAGGACATAAGTGTCCTCCCTACAGAGCAGACCTTCAGGACATATGGACACCCAGAATAAAGGAGAAGGAAGAAAGGCAGCTAGGTAACAAGAGAATTACAGAGAATCCAAAGGTCTAAAGGCATTCTGCAGGTGGTCTGAGACCCTCCACCTCAGGGACCCAGAGAGGGGCCCGATTTTCCTCAGGCCACAAGGGAGTCAAGGCTGCAGGGCCTGGGCTCACAACTTCCTATCCCCGAGTGGCAGCTGGGAGGTGGGGGTGCCGCTGAGAAGGGAAGAAGAAAAAACCCAAGCAAGGGAAGAGGGGACGTGGGAAGAAAGCACAGAAGGCAGGAGGGAGAAGGGTGGGGAGCTGGGATGGAGGGGAGTGTGAGGGAAGATGAAGAAAGGCATGAGAGGTGAGGGAACAAAAGCACAAGAGGAGCATGTGGGACCAAGAGTAAGGCAGAGCTGCTCCCTTGACTACAGTTCTTTTTTGGGGGGGGGGGGGGAGAGAGAGAAAGAGTAAAGGTGGGGGAGGGGCAGAGGAAGAGGGAGGATCTTTTTCTTTCTTTCTTTTTTTTTTTTTTGAGAGGGAGAATCTTAAGCTGAGCTGACACAGGGCCTCGGGGCTCGACCTCACAACCCTGGGATCACGACCTGAGCTGAAACCAAGTCGGACATGTGAATGTCTAACTGAGCACCCAGGCGCCTCTCCCTTGACTATAATTTTATGATGAAGATGATCTTTTGGCTTGGCCCCAGCCACCCCACCCCAGGTTCCCAGTCTGCCCAGCTCACAGCCAGGGTAGCTTTTACCTACCCAGGCCCAGGACCTCCTGAGGACTGTCTCCATAGGTGGTCCCCACTCTGAGCTGCCTTGGGCACAGATGCTCTGCCCATCCTACAGGCTCTCTGGGCACAGGTCCAGCCTGGATGGGGGGCTGTACTGGCTCTTGCTTGATGCATCAGTTTAGCAGCTGGGACTCTGTGCCCAGTGCCCAGACACTGTGAATCTGCCATTTGGGAGCCGAGACTCGGGCCAGCTTCCCCGGACCGAGTGAAAGCCCATGGCTGCCTAGGAGTGCCCTGGACCTCCAGGGCACGGGAACCCTTCCTTACATCTCTCTCCCACCCTCCAGCACACTGTTAGCTCCCAGAGACACGAGCTACAGTGACAGAGGGAGGTGGGCCATCTTGCTCTTCCAAAAGGCACCTCTCGACATGTGGATATGGGGGCATCTGTGAGGCCTCATGCCACAGTCACACGGACCCGCTGCCAAAGAGGCAACACTCCTGGAACTCATCTCTCGAGGGGAAGCCCCCTGTGATGTTTGTCACATCTGACTGGAATAGGATGGAGGCCTGGAGAGGGCAGGCAGGAGGATAAGAATTGGGAGAGGAAGGGTACCATCTCCCAACCTAAGTGGGGGGACTGATGAGGGCACAATAGTCCGGGGTGTGATTCATCCTGAATGAAAGCTGGGGGACGAGCTCCTTCAGAAATGAAAAAGGAAGACATTCTTCCCTTCCTGCGCATTTGCTGTAGGGACTGGAATTGTTAGTCAGGGTGGGTGGGGGTAGGAATGCTAGTGAGGACACTCTCAGCCTAGGTCAGGTAGGATGAGGTTAGGGAGAAGTTTTTGCCTCAGGGATGTGGCCCCAGCAGCCCTTCATTCCCTAAATGCTGGGCACATGCTTGCTGCTGATGGCTTCTGGAGTGCAGATGGCTCAGGAGTCCTCCTATGCTCAGAAGGGAAATCCTGGGACACTTTCTTACTTCCCTTTCTGGATATGGCAGGTGTCCCTCAGTCTCTTCTCCCTTTCTCCGATAATGACAGAGCCCCTGGTTTTTCATGGGGCATACAGAAAGCCAGGAGAGCGACATTTCCCAGAGTTCTTTGCAGCTAGGTGTGGTCATGTGATGAAGTTCTGGCCAATGGATCATGATGGAGACTGATGTATGCAAATTTCACACTATATCCTTACAGGGAGAGACTGTCCCCTTCTACTCTCGCTAGTTATGCCTTGGAAGGTGAATGTGCTGAAGAGCCACAATGGGCCACAGGGGTGAGAGTGACACCCCATGGAGAACAGAGCCCACACAATGGAAGGAACCTGGGTCCCTGGACTAGGAGAGCAGAGCTGTCATCCCAGTCAAGGGCGCCATCTCTGAATTGTTATGAAAGGACAACAAAGCGTCTACCTTGCAGCAGAAGTCCCTGCGATTCTGGATCGGTCACACATACCCAAACCTGTCTCCTGATGCTAAACTGCCCAACCCTTACCTGGCACCACATTCAAAACATTCAGATTTTGTTCTCAAGAGTTTTCTGGGGGCTGAATATCTCAGGATAACGTCCAGAGAAGAAAGGCTAATGTGCAAATTACTGAAGGACATGTATTTATACTGATAATTCCCATGCCTGATTACAAGCTTCAGGAAGGCCGCTGAGTTAACCCTCCTGGAGTTACCAGACTATACTAGCACCCCGAGCATAAAGCCGCATACCTGAACCATGGAAAGCAGGCTTGTGGAGCGCAAACACATGTTCATTTGCTGCTGGTAGGAGACATCGCACAGCAATAAAATAAAGACCTTGGGAGTTCCAGAGTAGACAACGCACAACTCCGGGATCTGATCACCACCTCACTGATCCACATGGTGAAGGCCCCGTGTGGGTGCGGCCTTCTACCCCTGGCGCATGGATGGGCTGGGACTCCAGGGTGCCTCTTGGGAGCCAGGCTGGCTCCATGTCTTAGAAGAAGACAGGGGGTTGTTTGCCTAAGGGGAGGGCCTGTTTCATATCCCTCTGGAGTTTCAACCTTCCTCTTGCCACTTAGGACACAACAAGCTGGCTGGGGAGCATGACCCTCACACATTCCTAGCCTCCTAAGGGACCCTGATACGCTAACTGGGGCCATGTTTGCATTATTAAAATGCTTCCCTGTTTAGCCTGTGCAACCTGGTCCGATTTCTTCCCCCAGATTCAGAACCTCGGGTGGGAGAGTAGGCGGAGGACTGCATGGTAATGGGGCCATATGTGAAATCTAGGTAGTAGAAAGCCTTAGATTCCCAGTGAACCACTTTCTGCCTCTAACTTGCAGTGTCTGCTCAGCTCAGGAACTTTCTACCTGCAGCCTCTTCTGCGTCTCCCATGGGGCAGTGGTGTAGGTGCCAGCCCCTGGGGAGAGATGGGCTCCCATCAGGGTGCTTTCCCTGAGCACCTACTATGTGCCCCCACATGTTACCAACTGCTTTACTCATGAGCTCATTTTAGATCAGAACGGGCCCTAGGGGGCTGGCATTGGAACCCAGCCCTGGATGACCCCAAGGTTGCCTGTGTCCCCAGTAGTAACTGACGCTCACATTCCATGGCAGCAATGATGCCCTTACCTATCAAGAGGGACTGTCACCTGAATGGCCACCTCAGGGTTACCAGCCCTCTGCCATCGTGAACTACACCCCCAGACCTCATCTCTTCCCCAGCAATTCCATGAGCTTTCTGAGGCCTGAGCTAGTTTTACTCAGGGGAGGGTGGGTAAGAAGGATGGACGGGGCCTGTCTTTGAGACTAAGAAGGCTACCCATCTGCACTGTCTTTCTTCAAATCTTCTTACATTTGTATTTGCTGCTGGAGAGCCTCCCCCCAAGGCAGGCCCTGTCCCCGTGTGGTGGAGAAGGAAACCCACAGCCAGACAAATGAAGTGACTCTTCTTGGGCCAAGCAAAGAAGAGCAAGCTGGAACCAGAGCTCCAGGGTCCGGATCCTTAGGCCTTTCCGTGAGCACTGCAGTCTACGTAGGCCTTGTCAGGGATCTTCAAAGCCCCAGATACCCTCCCACCCCCCCCCCCGCCAAAACTCCAGGGCAGGACATGGCTCTGAGAGGCCTGCAGGCAGGTGGGTGGGTGTCACTGGGGTCGGGGGACACTCACCAGCCTGGAGCCAGATCTGTTCCAGCGTGGTCCACAGCTGCATGGGGCCCTGCTTCAGGACGGAGCTGGGCACCGTCAGCTCCGACATGGCCTCCTCCAGCCGGGAGGCTGCGATGGAGGATGCGTGCCGTGAGCCTGCCGAGCGAGAGGGGAGGCGTCTGAGTAGTCATGAACCAGCTCAGGGATGCACGGGGAAGGACCCTCCTTGGCTCCTCAGCCACGACTGGGATGAGGAGCTCAGAAGGAGCAGCTGGGCAGCAAGCCCACTCCTGGGAGTCTATCACTAAAGAAGACAGGCCTGAACGTTGGCCAAAGTGCCTGCAACACTGAGAACAGAAATGACCCGGATGTCCAACAACAGGGGGTGATTCAAAATCCGTGCAGGGCTAATCATCTGAGACCCCGCGGCCATCACACTAATGGCACAGAAGCACGGAGCTGGAAGGAGAAGGGTGCTCACGGCACACGGTTTGGTGGAAAAAAAAAAAAAAAAACAAGCCGTAAAAGGGTACAATCACGTTTTTCTAAGAAAGAAACAGGGGCCTGGAAGAAAGATCTGAGAGGCCATTACTATGGTCTGGGGATTGAAACTGGAGGATTTTTCTCTTCTCCCTTCGCTTTCTCTTTTCCCAGGTGCATATTACTATTTCTTCTATAGAAAGGTCCCATTCAAGGCTGCGCTGGGCCAAATCCTTGGGTAGCAGCAGCTCGGCGGGCCCCTGTGGCTCTGGAAAACCTCCCGCATGGCAGCTCTGAGTGACTCGGGTCCCTGCTCAGGATATATGACTGTTGACATTTACACTTCACATGCAGGTGAAACACGAGCCCTTTCTCCTCCCCGCAGCTGGGGCAATAAAGGCTCCAATAAACTCAGGAGACCTCGGGGCACTCTCAGATGGTCTCAGTTTCCAAGATGAGCGCCCATGGAGCCTAATCATTTGCTCACGCCCCTTCTCCACAAGGGTGCTGGGCCCCCCTTCACCATCCCTACTTTGGAGTCAGCAGCTCTGCAGTCAGCCCAGTGCCCCTAGGATGTGCCTCCAAGTCAGGTGTGGGGCTCGGCCCGGGCAGTCCAGCTCCGTCAGGGACAACAAAGGCGCACTCGGCTCACGTCCGCAAGTGGACAGAAGGAGCAATGCCACGAAACGCAACTCCCTCGTGCTGTGTTCTGTGACCTGTTCTTCTTCTTGTGCCTTGGCTATTCTGCTTTCATCGCATCCTCATTGAAACAGTCCACTTTGAGCTTAGAGTTGTAAATCAAAGCTCAGCTCATTCCTTCCTACTTGACTCTGTCTACTAAGGACACTTTAGTGGTAGACCCTGGCCTTGAGCTTAGCCTCCAGGGAGATGGTTTCTTGGCTCCACAGCCGTCTCTCTGCTCTGGCTCTCTTCTCTGCACCCCCACCCAGGAGGCAGGGTCCCTCCTTTGCCTGTTCTAGCTGCTCACTTCCCACCCCAGAGCAAGGATGGGTAGGAAGGTGCCAGAAAAGGGCCTGACGGCAGCTCCTTAGCCCCTCAGAACCAGGCTCTGGGGCTGCAGCTGCCCGGGAGCAGGGTGGGTTTGGCCAAGCTGGGCAGATGCCACTCTCCCCACTTGTGCTCAGGCCGAGAGTGAGCCATGAACACCCACACAGACAGCCACCCGCCCACAGGCACGTTCTTACCAGAGTCTGCATCATGGGCATCGGGCAGAGTCAGGTGCATGCCGCTCTGCTTCTTCAGGGTGATGCCCTCGCCGAGGCTCCCATCCTTTTCCAGGCCTCTGAAAGGCAAGGAAGGCCAGGCCCTGGTGAGGTGGAGGGCTGGCAGGGAGAATAAGGGAGCCTTATGCCAGGCCAACTCTGGGCCTGAGAGTTCAGGGCAGGGAACTGAGTCAAAGCGGGACCATTGGAAAGGATAGAGACCACCAGAGTGGCAGAACAGATCAGAGCTCAGGCATGGGGTTCTAGAATCTGGCTCACTCTAGCAGCTACACTGACATGCTATGAATCCTCAGCACATCTATACACACACACACACACACACACACACACACATATGCTGCCATCGTGTGCCTGTGGGGTCATCAGTCTCCCCGCTGTTCCTCAATGCTACCACATTTCATCCCCACAGCTAACATTTGCTCATGCTGCTGCCACCAAGAATGTTCTCGCTGTTCTTCTGGTCCACCCAAAACCTTCCATAATTTACAACTCAGCCCAGTGCCCTTCATCCATCCAGAAAGCCCCCTGTGGCTCCCGTGCCCCTCCTCCCTTGCCCTCCATCAGCATGCAGCCAGCAGCACGTGGGTTCGAAATTCTCCCTCCTCTGAAGTGTGTGGTGCTAGAAGCTCCCCAAGCCAGCAGGAGGTCTCTGCTACCTCTTGCTGCTTTCACAGTGTCTAGCAGAATGCCAGGCACAGAGCAGGCACCAAGGTCTGTCTCCCAAGGAAAGCCTGGTCTTCACGGGCTACCAGAAATGCCCCCAGCCCACATCCCAGGGAAGGAAGCTCCAGATGCTCCCCACCCCATGCCTCGAAGAGCCAGGTATGCAAGCATGGTCATCTCCCCTGCCCCCAATTCCCCAGGTCCTCTAGGCTCCCACACCACTAGAGAGGTTCCTCTTTTCTCAGAGTGGGAGGTTGGGGAGCCACCAGCTCAGAAAGGTGGCACAGCCTGTTGTGCCCATTGCCCCCAGGCACCCCTGCCCAGTTCTGGGGTCGCCCTTGAACCTGCTGCCTGGGAAAAGCTTAGAGAAGGGCCAAGGTGAAAATGGCAGGAGAGAAGGCAAGCCAAGTCCTGGGGCCAGAGGCTTCTTCCCTCCACTGGGGCGCCAAGACGATGGTACCAGCAAGAATGCCAGGGCCCCATCCCTGCCATTTAAACTCAGGCTCATGCTGGCCTGAACTTGGGCCTGCGGGTGCACAGCCATTGTGCTTGTGCGGACATTAGAGGAGACCACCCACAACACACAGTGGGTCCCAGTTGGGGCCTTTCCTCCCCATCCTCTTCCACTCCCAGAGGCACTTGAGTGCGGTGCTGAGCCAGAAACACAGGCCACCCCTCCTCAACTGTGGGACCCTCAGCAAAGCTACTTAGCCATTCTGAGTCCGAGTTTTCTCATTTTGCTTAGTGTGTACAGTAATAAGCGGGGGAGGTCACTCTCACGAGGTCTCCGTGAGGAGTATGGGAGGCGACACAGGCAGGTGCCGAGCACCCACAGCTTCTTGTCCCATCTGCCCTCCCAGCCCCTGACGCGGACACTCCCAGGGCTCCAGAAACAGCCCACCTCAGGGACCTTTCGCCACCTGGGTTAGGCCAGCATAGAGCATCGCTCCTGCCCTAAAGAACCTGACGGCCAGGTGGGAGGGAGAGTCCATGATTAACACTTAGAAAGACCTAGTTCAAGAGGGTTGAGATAAAAAGTGTCAGAGGCTGGGTGACTGCGGGCTCTGAGAAAGAAGGCATCTGATCGGGGCCCGAGGGGTGTGGGCTGGCCAGGGTGGGGCAGAGGAGGGCACCTGGGTGGTACGGGTGGCCCACACCTTCAGGCCGTGGATTCTGGCCTCTGTCCTCAGCTGCCCCAAACCAGATTTCAGAAGTTCTAGTTTCTGCTCTGTGGCTCCAGGTTCAGAAAGCATGCCCCCTATTCTGGGGAAAGCCAGGAAGGGTAGGTATAGGATCCCGCCCTCTAGTCCTAGCAATGTGACTCCAGATAGCTGGCCTGCCTGAGCCCTACCCGACCCTGAGTGGGGAACTACAGGAGGTTCCCCGAAAGAGGTGCCTGGGGAACCTAGGAGGAGCTCCACTGGGCCCTCATATCAGAGATGAGTGTGTGGGTGGTGATATAAAGCGACCCCAGTGTGATCCTACAGCCCCAGCCCCTGCGAGAACATGGGGCAGCCCCACAGATCTGCTGCCCGGAGGGGCCCCCACGCCTGGAAATAGAACACAGCTCGGGGGTGGGGGGGGGCTGCCAAGACCTCCTGGATGGGCAGGCAACTAGCCACCCAGCCGATGGGGAGTCCCTGCCGCCTTCAAGGACAGCTCCTCTCTGTAAGGGGAGCTGGACTGCTGAGCTGCCAAAGTGGCTGCAGCCAGTGAGCGGCTGTGCAAGGGGCGTCTCAGGGCAGGTCCCCTCACACCAGAGTCTGGGCCTCACCCCAACATCACCCAGCTGCCAGAGAGCTCCCCATTCCCTTTCTGGAAAGTCCCTCACCCCAGAGCCTCCTTCTGGCAGCTTCTACTCACTGAGTCCTGCTCTGCCCTGGAATCTCCCAGGCCTTTCAAAGGCCTTCAAAGAGAGGCAGACCCTACTTTGCCCAAGGGTTTTAACCCCCTGGATTACTCTAACCCCGCTGGATTAGCCTGGGGCCTCCTCTGTAAATTTCACCATTAGAGACACATGCCTCTGGGGACTGCGAAAGCCTTCTGGGCTCCCACAGAGTCTCTGTGAAAATGCAAACACATCTATCAGAGGGGGTCTTCCGGGAGAGGACGCAGCTAACAATTTCAGGGAAGGGGAGGGACTCAGCACCAGAGGACAGGAGGACAGGAGGACGGGAGGACCATGTGCACAGGCCTGGCACAAGGCCCTTTTTTGCTTTGGGCTGCACAGTGTCTGAGGGGATTGGAGCAAAGACTTTCAGCAGCTTCGACCTGGACGAGAGTGCCTACTCTAACCCAGGAAAAACCTAGAGCCCAGGCTGGGCGCTGTGGTAGGGGACAGGATGTGTGGAGCCCGTGTGAGTTGGGGAGGGATGGGTAGAGCAGGCCCTTCAGGAACTCAGCTTCCACCTCCTCTTCTAGCTTCCAAATGGAGCCAGGAAGAAGCACCACGCTCAGGATGGCTGGGACTCAGAGTACCCAGGTTCAAGCCCCAGCACTACCATTTAGCAGATGAGTGACTCTGGCAAATTCTAGAAGGGTCTTGGACTCTTAGTTTCCCTCCTGGGCTGAGACTAAGATCTGACAGTGTTTAAGATAGGAGCGGCCATCCCAGAGCCCAGCCCAGACGCTCAGTAATGACTTCCTTCTTACTCCTCTGAACTTCTGCTTCCTGAGCTGGTTCTTTCTGTCCTTGCAGAGGACTGTCAAAAAGGTTAAAATTAGCCTTTGGATGTGAAAGGCCCCAGGAGCAGTAAGGAGCACACTCTGATTCAAATACTGTCACCACCCCCAGCATCACAGCCACTCGGCTGTGGGCTGTTGCCCTGGCAACCACCACCTACCAGTGTGGCCATCCATGTCATGGGCAACCCCAGGGACGATGCCGGCCACTCACCCCATCTGGGAGAAGTTGTACAGGGTCTGCCACAGCCGCAGCATCTGTCTGCAGGTCACGAGGGCTTCCTCTGGGCCTTTCAGCACCTGCTCCAGCTTCACCTTGGTGAACATCAGGCTGCAGGGAGGGACGGCAGCAGTTAGCACGCAGCTGCGAGGGCTCCCTTGTCCCTGACTTTTCTCCAGGCTAGGACCCCAAGGCATTCTGCCCCATCACTCTGCCGGTCCCCCACATCCACTTGGCCCCCAATCCCAGACCCTCCTGCCCCAGCCTCTGAAGCACTGTCAAGTGTGGCTACGAGTCTCGTTTGTTCCTCCTACCCACACCCACAGCATGCACTGTCCTCAATGACCGTGTGGCCATCCTTGTATTTACACACTCCCCAGTGGCCCCCTTATACAAGAGACAGTCCCAGAAGGCAACTCTTAATCAAGGAATGAAGCTAAGCAAGGAACTGGTAAAGAAAGGGCCCCTAAAAGGCAGAGTTCTGCTTTAAACCTTGCCAGCACACAGTAAGTGCTCAATTAACATCTCCTCACTTGACGTGCAGACTGTTTGCTGACCCTGGATACATGAGGACAGTCATCAGTCATGTGCCACTTTATCAAAGAATCCTTCACTGGATTTCCTAAAATAGCCAGCTCCCCTTATATGTGCAATAGGATTAAAGTGCCACCAGATCCTATCCGGTCATCGTTTAGAACACAGCCACTCTGCAAAGCAAAAGAACCACTTCAGAACCTCTTTCAACTTGAAAACTGGGAGTCTTCTGAAGTCAGGATGGTGTGCGATGTAGGGATGTGGCCCTGATGGGGGCTGGGAGGAAAGGGAAGGGGCTGGCCCCACCAGAAGGCAGGACCGCAGGAGGGGGGCCAACTGCTTCCTCCCTCTGCCCTGGAGACAGCAGAGACCATCAGAACACTGCTCCTCAGAACCAGGGCAGGGGGCCTGGGCATCCTGCATGCCAGGTGTTGGCCCTTCAGTTGTCAGGGAGTCCGAGTCCTAGGGGAGGGTGGGTCAAGGCAGCTGGGGTTAGGAAATTCAAGGCAGTGGCCATTTACTAACGGCAGTGGAAGTCCTGGATTCTTTATACCATGGGTCCTGCCAGCCACCCTGATGCACACCAGCTGCCTGGGCAGCATGTGAACTTGGCTGAGCCACTAAGGCCCAAACAAGGCTGTGACTCTGGTTCTCACGGGGTGGGGAGCAGTGAGGCCCTTTTCATCCTGGCATCGCTGTTGGACAAATGCACATGACCGTCAGGCCCTGTACTTGATCACTGCCCGCTGCTTCTGCCGGCCCATCTGAGGCTGGCACGCAGGCCCGCGCAGGGGCTGAGTGTGCTTCCTGTGATCTGCGGCTGCAGGCACCGGACAGGGAGGCCAGCCTCCGCCTGGGAGCTTTCCACTCTGACCTTCTCCCTCACTCGGAGCACTGCCCATCCCCCCACTGCCTTCCAGTCTCACCTCTCCATGTTCATCCCTTCTCAAGTCTGACCTTAAATTCCACCTTCCCAGACACTCAGGATGCCTTGTGCCCTTCTACAAGGCTCCAAGGGCAGAAAGTGTGCTCCCCACCGCATGGACTGCACAGGCCAGGGCAGGAATGTGGTCTCTGCATCCTGGTGGTATGAGAACTGGCCCTGCCATCCCTACCCTCCCTTCCCGGATTCTGCAAGGGTCCAACACTCTGCAAGTATTAGGCGCCTCGGCTTTAGGAATCTGGAGTAGAAGACACAGTTCCGCCTTCAAGGTAATAATTGGTGCTAAAGATGACACGGTGCCCAGATAATCAGGTAGTTCAGACTCAGTGCAGGGAAGGTAGAGATCAGGGATCCTGCTGGGGCTGGCCTGTGATGAAAAGGAGGGTGGGGTGGGACAGGGTTGAGAAGGGGCAGGAACCAGAGGCTGGAGCAGCTGTCCATGAGGAGTGAAAACCCCTTCCTGCAGATGCGTGACACATCCAGGCTCAAGTCAAGAAAAGAACATCCAGGCAGGGCCACTCGGGGCTGGGCTAGGCTGGCTTCCGGGACAGTTCCCTGGGCACACCAGCCCGGAAGCCTTCCCCTGTGATGCCTCCTCCTCAGCTCCTCTCTGCTAGGCCCTTTCCCCCTCCTGTGTCCCCGAGGGCCAGCGTGAGTGGCAGACCCGACCACACCATGTGCCTAGAACATAAGTGACTGCAAGCTGAGCTGGCAGACGGCGACTTCTACTGACACAGGCTGTTATCCTCGTGGCTGCTGACATTCCTTTAGCATGAGTGACCTAGCGCAGAATTTCTCAACCAAACCACATCCTTTCTGGGCTGGGGCAAGCGCTCCAACAGGCAGTCACCCTCTGGTCGGATCCTTCCCTCCCGGATCCTGGATCCTGGGAGGCTCCAGATTAGCTCCTGAGATTTCCTTAGTCTCACAGTTGAGCACTGCCAAGAAGGATCTTCCTCAACAAAGAACCCTGCCCGGACTGTCCACAACATCAATTCAAATGCCTTTGTGTGGCTCCTCCCCATGCCCTTGGGCGCCTGTGTGCTGCTCCTATGGGTATTAGCAGCAACCTGAATTGGGGGACAGGCTCCTGGACTCATCCATGCCCTTCTGCATGTCATCGCCATTGCTGGGACTCGCCCTTTCCCTCCAACTGCCGGCCAGCTCCTAAGCAGAGGTCACCCTCGGACCTTCTGTGTGTCCCCATGGTGGCCGTACATATGCCCATCCAGGATACTCTTCACTGTGTCAGACTTGGTCATCTGCACACCTGGTGGCATGCCTCTAATTCATCGCTGGGCTCCCTCCCCTCCTCTGTCGTGGTACAGGACTCCCTCCCTATCCTGTGTTCCCACGACAGTCCGAGAAGCCTGGCTGAGCACACGTGTGCTACTGTGGCTGGTGGGCAACACTTCCCAGCACACGTCAGGGGCTCACGGAAAACGGTGCTTCCAGGCAGGGCTTCAGGGAAGCTGCTGGCCATGGGGGCCAGGGGATGTGGGGGGCAAACCTGGGCTCCCCACCCCTTCAGCCAGTCCAGCCCCTGGCAGGCCTGTTTCATATACCAAATGGATCCAAAACATCACCGGAAGAAAGGATTCTGAGACTCTACAAAACCCCACTATTTTAATTCGGTGGTTCTAGCCCTCCTCAGAGAAGCCCCAGCATGACCACTCCTGCCCTTCTCTGAATATTCAGGAGTCTTTCCTCAGCACTTAATTACACAATCCATACCTCTAGATATTATCTATTTATATACATTATCTATTTATATATGCTTATCTTTTTTTTGCCACATAGGCTTCTAAGTTCAATCACGAATACACATTCCTATCGAGCATTTTTATTTTTTTTAAAGATTTATTTATTTGACAGACAGAGATCACAAGTAGGCAGAGAGGCAGGCAGAGAGAGAGGAGGAAGCAGGCTCTCCACGGAGCAGAGAGCCCGATGCAGGGCTCGATCCCAGGACCCTGGGATCATGACCTGAGCCAAAGGCAGAGGCTTTAACCCACTGAGCCACCCAGGCGCCCCCCCTATGGAGCATTTTTAAATTCAGACAATCTAGAAATGGTCTGTAGCCAGTCATGCCTACAGATGGTAAAACCACTGTCTAGCCTGTCCTGTGTCCTGCCATGCATCCCCTCCAGGGGGGCAAGGACTCATCGGCCAGGGCCCTGCTTCCCGCCACAGTACGGTCCTCCCTGCCTCTCCAGTGCCTGACACAGAGCTGAGCAGTGTCTGCTTAGTTGTGAGGGGAGCTGGGTCGTTACAACCAACACATGCAGGGTCTCATGATCTGTGTTAAATCAGAGCTGATTTCTGACACCCCCACTTCCCATGGCTGGGTCTTGCTTAGAAAGGAGGGGAGGACTCTGTTTGCTCGATGCCTCATCGCTGCAGAGCAGGCTATGGTGCCTCACAGCAAGCAATGTGCTGGCTGAGTGCGTTCTCAGCTGTCTGGAAGCTGGGTTTTACCAGGCCTAGACAGGACATGAAGCCATCTGGCTCCATAGGACTCAGGGTCTTCCTCCTGGAGGACAGTCACTCAGGCAGAGCCGGAAGTCCCACCAAGCAGTGGCCCTAAGACAGGAAGACCTAGAACATGGGCATCTGTGGGGCCCCTGACCCACCGATGGGAGCCATCCTGGGAGAGGAGCGGCCATATTACTGACCCCATATGGCAATGTCGTTCAGAGCAGACACATACTGGGCCGGGGGTGGGAAACCCGAATGGAAGTGCCAGCTCCACTTTCACCCAGCAGGACATGTCACAGATTCCGGTGAGACATGAGTGACAGCTCCCACCAGAGGAACTACAATGACTTCTACGTGGCCACTGAGAAACACAGCTGCACCCAGTCCTCAAGCACAGGCCTGCCCTATGGCTGGGGGCAGGGACCCCCTCCCCCAAGCCACGAGCCTCGCAGACCCAGAGAGTTGGGTTCCAGGCCTCGTGCCTCGGGAGGCTCTCAGAAAGCCTCCGTGGCCTGTTTGGCAAGGCAGGCGGTCCTCTGCATGGATCCTGGGACTTAAGAAGTATGTCAGAAAGGAAGGGGATGGGAGGGGATGGACGGAGGCCAAGCCAAGCGGGTCCAGGTGAAGCAGCTGCGGCTGGAACCCCCTCTTGCAAGCACTTTCCTCTTTGTTAAGCGGTACAGGCCCAATCGGAATAAACCCGAGGTCTTACAGGACTGAAGGCCCTTCCCACGCCTTGCATCCGAAGGCAGATGTGAAAGTGAGTGTTCTCTCTGGGGAAGAGGAAGGAGCAAGAGTCCATGTAAACACGCCATGTCCCACCCCAGGGGGGAGGGCTATGGGAAGGATTCCTGGGTCCCGGATCCACAGCCCAATCCAAGCAGCGTGTGCACCCTGGTCCTTGTAGGGAGGCCCAGGGAGGCCACTCTCCACGAGCTCACACCCTCCCTAAGAATGCCACCAGAGCTTGGAGGTCCACACTGGCCACCTCATGTGGCCAGGCTTGGGGATCCCTTAGGCAGTGTCGAAGGGTGTCCCCACCACACACACCTCTACTGTCATGCTCTGCTCAAGGCGGGGACCGACCACCTCCCATGTCACCTGCACCGTCCTGCACCTGGGGGTACAGGCAGGCACTCGGCCGACATGGACAGGACCGGCCCCTGCTGGACCATGAGGCATCTCAGCCTTGCAGCGTCTGTCTGCCTCTGGGCCAGCCCTCCCCCTGGCGGGGGAAGATGCAGACCATCGAAGCCCGTGTCTCTGGGTGTTCCCAGAGGACATCTTTGCCCACCTGCCCAGCCGCTCAGGCCAGGGGTTGCTGGAGGAAGTTTTGGGGGGAGGCATGGTTAGCCTGGCATCTGCTGCCTACTCCCTCACTTCCTGGGCCCTGCCTGGCCCCTGTTCCTGGGGTAGGATCAGCCTGCTAATTATTTGTCAAAAGGATTAAGATTTGAAGCCATTCCCATCTGAGGCACAAATCATTTTTTCCTACTGGCATAGAGATATCTTAGGGTGAGCCTCCTCAAAAGTGGGTGAACATGAGCCCTTCCAAAGAAAATATTTTTTAAAAGAATTATTTTGTAAACATGATATTTTTGTGAGGACAGCTGGAGCTGAGCAAGCCCTGTCCTGGGGTCAGAGGTCATCTTGTCCATTCTCCCTTTCCAGGAGCCTTGGATCGGTCTCTCCTGTGTGTCCCCCACCAGCTGCTCCCCCCAGCACCCTGCTCCCAGTGGTGGGGAGTATGTGCAGAGCAGAGGCCACTGCAGGGAAGGACCTGGGCTGTAAGCACCACCAGTCCATATTTTCCCTTTCCGGTTCCTTTAAACAGCTCCCTATAAAATCACACAGCACATACAATAAGCGCCTGAGCACGGCCACAGCTGTCTAGCTGAAGGGGCCACCTCAGTGGCCCGTGGCTCACTCCCCAGCACACACGAGCACATCGTGCTGAAACAGCTGTGGGCACCAGACAAAACAGGTGCATGCCCGGGCCCCGGCCCCTTCCTAGCAGGTGCCTTCACCTCTCCGGGACAGTAACGGCACCACCCAGGAAGGCTTGCTGGGACGACCAAGGGCAACAGAGCCCTATAAAGGCAGCCCTGAGGTACCCGGGTGGGTCAGTTGGTTAAGCGGCTGCCCTTGGCTCTGGTCATGATTACCGGGTCCTGGGATCAAGCCTCGCATCAGGTTTCTCCCTGCTCAGTAGAGAGCCTGCTTCTCTCTCTCCCTCTGCCTGCTGCTCTGCTTACTATCTCTCTGTCAAATAAATAAAATCTTTTAAAAAATAAAAATGAGGGCGCCTGGGTGGCTCAGTTGGTTGAGCGACTGCCTTCGGCTCAGGTCATGATCCCGGACTTCCAGGATGGAGTCCTGCATCGGGCTCCCAGCTCCTTGGGGAGTCCTCTTCTCCCTCTGACCTTCTCCTCTCTCATGCTCTCTCTCACTCATTCTCTCAAATAAATAAATAAAATCCTTAAAAAAATAAAATAAAAATTAAAAAAAGATAAAGGCAGCCCTGGCACATAGCCAGAAGATAGGTCTCCTCAGCTCACGCCATCACTGCCAGTCTTCCCTAGCAGATCCTGTGCCTGGCAGGGACCACGTCTTTCTTATCTTTGTATCCCCAATGACGGACCTGACGTCACTCAACAAATCTTTGTTGAATAACAGGAGTTTGAGCCGCATGGGCTCAAAGAGGCCTGGGGAGCTGTGGACGTTCCTGGGATCAGAGAAGTCCAAGGAAGAGAGGCTGCAGTGTCCCATGGCACTGTCCATTCTCCCTGGTCCCACCTACCCCATGCCGCTCCACAGTAGGAGCGGTCATCGTGGGAGCCCTCTCCACAGTGGGGGAGGGGATGGCAGCAGGGGTGGCAAGTGCACAGAAAGGGGAATTATCTCTTTAAGGGACAGTAATTAGTAATTCCGGCTGATGGCTGTGCCCTGCTGTTTTAATGAAGAGTTCTATTTTTACAGAAAACACATAATTGAGTGAAAAAGCAGGCTATTCTTTGAGTCAGGCGGCCACGCCTCTGGAAAGTGTAAGTCCCTGGCCCGGAGGCCAGAGCCTGCACACCGCATGGGGAAACACAGGAAGTGGGCCCCATCCTCCGTGGCCCACGTCTGACTCGGTGCTGAAAAAAAAGCAGGCTCCACGTGGGGTGACCCAAGTTCAAACCCCGGTTTCCCCTCTAGCCACCGGGCTTCTGGAGCAAGTCCTTTTACCTTCTCAGAACTTTAGTTTTGTATCTGTAAAATGGGAAGGATAGTATCCGTACACCCAGGGGCAGGGGTGGGGCTGTTATGTGGAAAAACTGTGCAGAAAGGCCCAGCAGGGGGCTTGCGCTTCAAGAAGTGCTCCATCCAGGTTTGCCCCACCTGCTGTGGCTTACCCAGCCCCGATCCCACACAGCTGCGTACTTATGCCCTCGTGGGTAAAGTGGGAATAACGGGGGTTGTTCATCCTCCCAGGGTCCCTGAGGAGATCAGGACTTAACACGTGTGGAGCAGTTCAGAGCCTCCCACAGAGCACGAAGCGGATGCCCCACTCTATTATTATTCTCCAAGCTCGTGGGGTTCAAGCATCTCGGGTCTGTCCAGCCCGCCACCTGACTTGGGTTCTGGCCTCTGCTCTCTGCCCTGTACCAGCTGTCTGACCTTGAGATACCACCTAGCTCTCCCAGTAGTTTTTTCAAGTAGGAGGGCTGTAAAGAGCAGAAAATAAACACCCCCGAACAAGAAAACAGGGTAAGCAGAGCGACAGCTGTAAGACGTCAACAGCCATGTGGGGGTCCCTCCTTCCCTCCAGAGCAACGAACTAAACCACTCCCATGGTCTACCCATCGGAGAGTCTACTGAGGGTGCTGGGTGTCCAGCAGAGGGGCCCCACAGGGAGGAGGCAGAGGCAGGACGCAGGCCAGTGTCTGCTCCGGGGGGTGCTTCCACCCACAAGGGGAAGTTCAAACAGAATATCTAAGGCAATCGGGAAACAAACCAGAAGAGAATCCAGTACTCAATCGAGTAGTTCAGTTTTCCATTTTGACCAACAGGGGTGAGGGGTGGGGGACTTCTAGGCAAAATGCAACTAGTGGGCTGGCCTAGCAGGGGTGATGACTTGGAGGTGGGGCAGGAGGCCCAGCTGAGTGCGCTCAGAGGCCCCACCGGGAGGACAGGATGGGGGCAGGCTGTCTGGTAGGAGTCCACCCCCCTCCCCCATTCAGGCTGCAGTCACCTGGCTCTACCCAGTGGCCCAGGAAGCCAGGTGGGTGCAGGGCGACATGGGTCGCACACACTCCTCCAAATTCCACGCCTCTGGGAGACTCTACCAGGGAAAATAACTGGTTAAATTCACACACATGCTCTTTGAGGGTATTATTTTTAAAGTAACTCCAATAGGAGTGACCTCCCTGAAAGGCAGAGGGCCAGCAGGAAGCCCAGCCTTCTCACCTTCCTAGAGACTAATACCCAACGTGGAAGGGACCCTGACAGCAGCAGCAGCTCTTAGCCCTAAAAGCCAATGATTTCCCCTTGGGTCTGGGGCAGTAACTGACCCACGGACCCTCATCTTTTGAGGCTCATACTGCTCCACCACCTCTTAATGAATTCATTCAAAATGAACTACCTTTGAAGTATTAAACATCAACAGTCAGCATTCTTGCTTCCAGAAATGAGCCCCTCCTTGCTTCAACAGCCCTGGTCCTGCGGGGAGAACAGTCCCAGGGCATTTCTGAAAGCAAGCCTGCACCTAAGCAGGCCTGGGGCTGGCTGGCCCGCTAGGCTTTTTTTTTTTTTTAATACTTTATTTATTTATTTGAGAGAGAATGAGAGAGAGAGAGCATGAGAGAGGAGAAGGTCAGAGGGAGAAGCAGACTCCCCAAGGAGCTGGGAGCCTGATGCGGGACTCGATCCTGGAAGTCCGGGATCATGACCTGAGCCCAAGGCAGTCCCTCAACCACCTGAGCCACCCAGGCGCCCCCGCTAGGCCTTCTTATCTGTATTGACCCAAGGCTGACCTAGCAGGCCTCCAAGCCCTGCTTCCTCAGCTGCCGCCTCGCTCCAGTTATCTCCAGATGACTCTCCAAACACAAAGGCCTGATCTTGAACAGATAAGAACCCAAACCCCCCCAGAGCCTTGCCCTGACCATTCAGGAGTGGAAGAACTTCCAGAAAGAAGGTCCCTAGGTAGAAGGAAGGTAGGGTCCCAGCCCCGTATACATCACCAAGAAGCAAACACACCTCAGCCTAGGTCTGTGTCCTCTGCCCAGTGAGCAGACCCTGGGGACCCAAAGACCACCCACTGCAGAAGGGAGGCCAACCCTGCCTCATGGGCAAGAATACCCTGGGGCAGAAAGGCTTTGTCCTGGGGCTAGGCCGCAGTGCCTGCCTCCAGCAAATGTAGGCTGGGAGATCAGGAAGTGAGCATCAGGAAACAAGGAGCTAAAATCACTTCAAAACAAATTAAGAATTTTTTTGGTGGGGGGGGGGAACAAAACAAACAAAAAAAACACCTGCAAATAATACTTTCCTTTCCTTCTCTTCCCAAAACCAAACCACCTGGGTCATGGACCCTCCTGTGTGAGCATAAGCAGACTGGCAGGGGGAGACTGAGGCCCCTGACTGCAGTGTCCCACAGAGCAAGATCACAGGAGGCTGCACAGAACCACGGCAAAGGGAAATGCTGAATGTCAAAGCAGCTTAGCTGATGAGGAACTGACCTTTGGGGAAGAAAGTGCTGGTGCCAATGATTATGCCTGGCTTAACACTTCCCTCAGCCACAGGGCCTGCAAGTTTAACCCTTGGCTCTTGTCCTCATGGGGGCGGGGGGCTGCTAGCCAGAAAAGTTTAATGAATCCAGCAAAGCGATAAACTCTGTTCACGTTAATACCTTTGATTCCAGCCCCCTCACTGGAGTGTTGGTATTTTAAGTGTCTTTTTGATCTATTACAAGTCCTTCATACGAGCATTCCAATAAACACAGCGGGTTTAAGTCAGAAATGTTAACACAGGCCTGGGACTCTGAGCCTTCTGCCTAGTGGAATGCACCAATCGAAATAACCTGAGAAGAAGGTGAGGCAGCCCAGGTAGATCAGACAGGTGCCCTTGAGGCCATAGTTAGCCTCAACCAGAACCAGCCAAGGTCTGGCCCCAGCTAGCCTAGTTATCAGCTCAAACATTTTCCAAAACAGCCTAGGTTTCCTGGGGGAGATGGCTGTGCCAGATAGTTTGTTTACACAGGGCGAGCTCCAGCTTGTAGAGAGGGCCGTATTATTCCTGCGCTGGGAGGAGGGGGGTGGCCCCCCTAGGCTCTGACACACCTTCCCCTAGGATCTTCTAATTCCCCCGGGGACCTGGGCTGGGCCAGGCAGAAACTCCCGAAAGGACCTAACAGGACCCCCAAGGGTAGGGCAGGAGGAGGTGGTCTTGTCGGGTGCCTCCTCTGCCACCCCCCAGTCCACCCCTGGTCTGGGTTTTTCAAACCCAGTCTGGCAGGCTGCCAGGTCTGGGTGGGGGCAGTGACTGACAGGCTGGTTATTGGAAAGCTCCCATCATGAAGCCGAGGAATTTTGTTTGGTTACCATGGTGACCTTCACTACAAGCTCACTGACTAAAGCACAAGGAATCTGTTACCTAAAACCAGTGCCCCTGGAGCCCCAGCTTCAGGAGCCATGCTTATCAGTGGCCTGTTCCCCTTGACCCCATATTCCTGCCCCTCCCCAGGGGAGCGTCCCAGCTGCCTCCGGCTGCCATGCCGGGACTGGCGCAGGCAGCTCCCAGAGCTTGCACACGACCAGACCACGCACGTTCTGCCGCCCAGCCTGGCTTGGAAACCAGCTCTAAATAGGGAGTCTGCTGCCCCCCTGAGGCCCCCTGCAGGCCGGCCAGCACACGTGTCCAGGGCTTAGTGGGAAGCCTGCAGGATTTCAGGAAGCTGTGCAGGGTGTCTGGTTGCCCCGTGCCAGGTTCACACTGTCCC
The DNA here is from genome assembly GCA_004024625.1 of Mellivora capensis. Classification (NCBI taxonomy): domain Eukaryota; kingdom Metazoa; phylum Chordata; class Mammalia; order Carnivora; family Mustelidae; genus Mellivora; species Mellivora capensis. Next base: position 34,454 of record PISX010015688.1, read on the forward strand.
TGCGGGGCCATCGGTCTCTGCCTCATCACGTTTCTGCCTTTTAAACTTCTGCCTTTTAAACCCAAGCTCCGTTCACTAAAGTTCATCCTGCAGCACGGAAATCAAGGTCTTCTGTGCTGTGCTTTCTAGTCCCTGAATTTCAGGGGATTTTCAGAAGTTCAGCTCCATAAGGGCTCGGTTTTTCTCCGGGAGTCATCAGCCTGCCTGGAGGAATGGTGGCCTCCCTTGGGCACAGCTAAGGAGCTCCCACACCTCTCATGGGACTTTCTGCCGAGGTGTTTGCCTCCCGGGCCTGCACGAATGGCACCCTCCCCCAGCCCAGTGCCCTCCACGCACCCTGCCCTTGGGTCCCACGCTGTGGTCTCACACTGCGGCTGTGCTGCCTTCCACACCACCCCCCCTCCCCGCTGCTGCCCTTGAACATGCTTCTAAAATGACTGCGAGACCTCCTTTTGTCTGAGTCTCACCACGGGACTCGGAGGCAGGACAGATGTCCGTGTCTGGCATTTGGAAGTGGTATAGGTGACAGACAGCGAGACCCGGCGAGGGCAAGAGTGACCCTCTGTGACCCTCACATGGCGATAAGCTCGCATGGAAAGGGCTCCGTTCCACCCACTGGCCTGCCCCCTGCACTCCCATGCCCTGTACCAGGCCCCCTCCACCCTCTACACTAGCCTGCCAGCCTCTTCCTTCACTAAGACAGCTTCTGGGAGCCAACGCACAGGCAGGTTCTGCAGAGAAGAGCCAGGTTCTCAGGTTAGAGAACCCAGGTTCTCTAACGGGCTGAAAAGCCTCAGCCCGTTAGAGCAGCCTTGGGGGGCTCCCGGTGGCATACAGAGCTCAGGCTCTCACATGGAGACCTCACTGGGGCCACAGAGGCCAGGGTGAAGGGGTTTTGATATTTTTTTGTTTTGCTGCCAGGGTATTGACAGGACCAGCAGGTGAATTATCTGCCGTGACAACAGCTGGGGCCACACGCAGCTTGTTCCCGGCACAGGGAGCAGCTGAAGGAGCAGAGCGCAGGCTCCATGGAAGGGCAATGACATTCTTCAGTGATCCCTGGCCGGTAATGGGCTCAATGACATTTCCTGCTAATCCACGGGTTTCTGTACTCTGCTGTCCCATCTGTGGGGACCGGTACTGCCTTATTCACAGAGCTGTGGTCAGGCTCTATGGTCACTCCAACAGAGCTGTGTGGCCTGTGGGTTTTCCACACCCACTCCCAACCTCCTAGATATAGGTATTTTTTTAAGGTTTTTTTTTTTTTTTTAAGATAACAGAAATGTATTGTCTCACAATTTAGGCTCCAATCAAGACAGAGGTCCTCATGGCCTTCCAAGGGAGGGACTCATGGTGGCTTCAAGATAAAGAGTCTGCCCCTGTCTCTCTATCCCTACTGTCCCCACATGGGCAGGCTTTGCAGAGGGAGGCACCATGGAGAATGGGATGCTCAGGTCCCCAGGCCTTTCTGCAGTGACACAAAACAGAAGAACCCTAGGGTTTGTACTCAAACGCTTTCCCTTCTTGGGCTCGAACCTCAGAGAGGTCTCCCTACTGCCAGCCCCATGGCCCGAGCTCCTGAGGCCCTGGCAGTGACCTTGCGGTATCTGGATGGAGCCGCTCTGTCCTCATGCAGAGCCCACCCCTTTAGAAGGCTTATGCCAGCAGAAGTAGGGACACAGCTGACAGAGTGGCATGGGTATCCTACAGATCAACCAAGCACACAGTCTGAGCTGGGGAGGGGCTTGTCACCTGTTTTGGGTTTAGCGTCCCATAGATGATCTGGTGATCATCTCCCTGGACACAGGAGCATAGGCACAACTGTTAAGGTTCATGTCTAGGCATTCTTGGTGGCCTAGAAGCACACCCATGGGCCTCACGACGGGGAGTCCCCAACCTCGGCAAGGACCACCTCTCCCCACCCTCCATGACGACACTTTGAGTGAGTTAAGCATCTGGTGAGGGAGCTGGCCCCTGAGTGAGGTGGGGGCGGGAAAGCGGGAAGCATCCGTGAAGGGAAGGGCATACACACTACTGATGAGGGGGTGAAAGACTGGGGAGAAGGGGGCCTTCTTCACCTAGCCCCAGAACCCAGGAGGCAGGAGGCGCCTCCTCTGAAGTGGGCTGGGGGTTGAGGGAGAGCCAGAACGCTGCCCTCCAAACCCAACACCCCCACCCTACACACTATGGGCTCCAAGCAGAAAAACTGGGAAGAGACACTGCAGTGAGATGCCAGATGCTGGAATGGGAGGGCCCTTAGGGGACTGGGGACCCAAGGAAGGGCCAGGTGAGCAGCGAGAGAATTCCCTGCGCCATTTCCTTCAGGACAGCTCTGTCCCCCTCTGCTCCCAGCCTCCGCTGGCAGGTAACACTGCACTTGGGAAAAGGACTTGCTCGTTAAACAACGTCCAATGCCAGGCCCAGACTCTTTCTTATGACACACACACCGACCTGGGGCAGGGCCAGCACCCCTTCCCACTCTAGGAGTCTAAGATTCTCCTCTGCAGGGGCAGCTGGGTGGCTCAGTGGGTTAAGCCTCTGCCTTTGGCTCAGATCATGATTTCAGGGTCCTGGGATCGAGCCCCGCATCAGGCTCTCTGCTCAGCAGGGAGGCTGCTCCCCCCACATCCCACTCTCTGCCTGCCTCTCTGCCTGCCTCTCTGCCTACTTGTGATATCCCTCTCTCTCTCTGTGTCAAATAAATAAAATCCTTAAAAAGAAAAAATTCTCCTCTGCACAGTTTTTGTCTCCATCAAAGCCTAACTGACAATGGAGTGAACACACACACACATGCACACATCCGTGTGCACACACGCACACAAGCACATGCATGACTGGCAGCAGACAGTGGGTCAGACTCTGCCTGATGCTCGTGAGAGTGGAGCTTGGAAAAAAATGACATCACTGGTACTGGAAGAGAAGGGCCTTTGTCCTTTGTGTATTTTCACTGAAAGTAAAAAAATAAACTTCTACACAGTAGGTAATGCTGTATTGGTATTGGTAATGTGCTTGGGATTAATGAGACAAGGGAACTCATCTCTTGGCCACACACACTGTTTTATCTGTGCTTTAGTATTCCCTAAGCTATCTGCCTTTTCAAGTGAACTGATTTCAATTTCAATTTCAGTAATCTCCCAAATGCAGGGCTGAAGCTGAGGGTCAGGACCATCTCCTCAACACAAAGGATGGGCTCTGTAGAGTTGGCCACGCAGCAGCTCTGCTTACTCCTGGCCATGGGCAGCTGAGCCCCACTGGAGATAGGACGGCAGGAGGACAGGAAGGGTTAGAAGTTAGGGTGCTGTGGGGAGAGGGTCAGTGTGGACTAGGAGCAGTGGGGCTGACCTGCAGGGGGAATGCCTGCCCTTGGCTTTATGCACTGGGGCCGCTCTTCAATGGGGCACGCTGGGGAGCTTACCGTAAGGGCTCCCTGCTGCTCCCAAAACACCCTTCTTGAGCCTTGGTGAGGCCAAAGTCATACTGCAAGGTTTACAGGCAAAGCTACCCATAGCATCCTCTGAAGGAGGCCAACGGCCCAGGAAAGCCAGCTCTGCCCCCGATGAGTTGGGGATGGACAGAGGAGATGCCCAGGCCTCCCACATGAAGGGAACCTCCTTGGGCTGGGACAGCTGTGGCTTCCCTTTATCAGCTAACATGGCTGCAGCACCCACCAGTTTCCCCTGATTCTTTGTGAGCCTGTCTTCATTGCCAGTGTGAGTCTCCGCTCCAGGGAGCCGGCACCGCACTTCTTTCCGCTCTCCAAAGCAAGACAGCCTTGGCTGTGCTAAATAGACCCGAAGGGGGAACATGGTGGGAATAGGGGTGCTCCAGGGCCCAACATCCTGGGCTCACAGGATCAGAGAAACAAGGTCTATTGTCCCCAGTATCACATGCCTTAGGAAAGAGAGCAGAAAACAAAAGATAACCGACTTCCTCACTTCCTCTTGCAGAGCCACACACCTCCTGCCTCAGCTGGCCCAGCACGTCTTCTATTCCCCACTCTCCTGGCTGGGTGTCAGTGGGTCCTCTGTGTCTAGCTGGGAGCAGGAAAGTCTCACCCTGGCACACCCACCATGGCCTGGGCCAAATGATCATGAACTCTGCTCCAAAGAGAGGGGCCTTTGGGCAGTGTGACTTGGTTGAGGGGGGCAGATGTGGAGCTGCCAAGGATGGAGGGAGAGGCTAGGACTGCTCAGGAAGGAGGGAATCCCTTTCTCCCAATGCCTGTGACCTGCCTAGGGGCAGGGAGGTGGTTCACTGGGCCTCTGCCAGCCGAGTCAGGGTGAGCAGCTCACCCTGAACTAGCTGGGCCAGGGTTATGATTAAGTTACACAAGCAGTGTCCCTGTGTGGCTCAAACGCAGAGCCCAGGCGAGGTGGAAGCAGCTCCAGCACGTGCATGTGAACACAGTCTCCCCTGGGGTCCCTGTACCCCTCCTAGAGCCTGCAGCTGCTGCATGGAGCTCACCACTCCCACCACCCTCCCTCCGATGCCTCCAGGCACAGAATGACAGAGCCTTCTCTGATCCCACGGAGCCTGCCCCCACTTCCATCCTCCAGACAGGGGCTATGCATGCAGTCGGCACTTAAATCAGTGTGCGCCGGCTGGCTATGTGGCAGGGTGGGGGCACGCACTGGCACCTGTGTCTGCGGCAGACCGGCCCCCAGCCGTGTCCACAGGGAACTCACTTGAAGTTCTCGGGGTACTCTGTGATGGCCATGTTGATGACGTCCAGGGCATGCTGGTAGTGTTTCTGGGCCGAGAAAAGGAGCGCCAGCAGGTGGAGGGCATTGGCATCATCCCCGCACACTTTCAGGGCCTCCTGCAGCTGCTCCATGGCGCTGGAGATCTGCCCGAAAAGACGGCTGGCTTAGCAACCTTCTCCAAGGCCCAACCTCCTCCCAGGATTCCAGGGCTAGTGCTGGCCAGTGAGGGCAGAGCAGACTCTAGTGAGACCCTGGGCCCCGGGGCGTGGTGCTGGTGCTCTGACAAGAACACACAGCCCAAAGTACCATGGCGAGAGGGCGCTGTCGTCTCAGGTCAGGCTCGGGGGTAAAGAGGCAGGTTCATGGTGCAGCACAGAGGACCTGGGTGGGTGTGGGGGCTCCAAGGAGGCCAGCCTGGTCCCTGTGTGCAGAGCCAGAGGGGGCCTCTCCGCACCTGTCCGTGCAGGGATGGAGGCCAGCACTCAAAACGCCTCTTTCCTGCTCAGAGGCCCACCTTGGCAAGAGCTGCAGCTCTGGGGTCGGGCGGGGGAATGGAGGCTGGCCCTGCCACTTCTTCGCTAGAGCCTTCGGTCAACCTCTCTGAGCTGCCGTTCTTACCTACAAAGTGAGGAGGGCAGTCGTGCCTGTGCCAGTGGCTGAGAGGGTAGGATGACGTGAGAGAACATTCTGCCCCGTTCTGCACATGTGTGAGATGTTCCTGTCCCTCCTCAAGTCCCCAGAGCCCAGGCAGCCTCGAGCAGTAAGCGCTGCCTTCTCATCCAGAGGCTTATCATGAACTTGACTGGTAAGAGAAGCACCAGTGTGCTTTTATGAAGGATGAAAACCACAGTGCTCTCAGGTATGTGAACCCATGTTCTTCGGAACACCAGAGCAGAGTGCTGTTCCTTGAGGACAGTGGCAGAGAGGTACCAAGAGCCTCACCCCGGACCTGGAAGTCGAGCCTCATGGGGAAAGCTTGGTGGAAGGTGAGGACCTAAATGCTTCCTGCGGTCACACAGCAATGTCTCAGGAGACCGAACCCTTCAAGGGGCCGTGAGGGCCGAAAATAATCCCTTCCTGGGTGCCCCCCATGGGCTTTACCACATTTTCTGACTTAATCCTCACTGGTTCCCTCAGAGATGCAGGATGAAGGGGCTCATGTAATAGAGGAGAAAACAGGGACTCAGAGAGGTCAAGTCCTTGCAAAGGGTCACGTGGCTGGGCAAAGCAGTGGTAGCAGAAGCAGCTCCGCAGCCCTCAGGGAGTTAGGAAATGCAACAACCTACCTGGCGGACAAGGGCCAGCTGCAGCGAGACATAGAGGATGACCTGGGGGTCACCGGGTGCCAGCTGCTGGGCTCTGTTTGGGGAGAAGGAGTGACAGGTCAGCGAGCAAGGACTGGGCACCCTGTGTGTGCCGTGGGCCTCCAGCATGCTAGCCCTGGGCTGTGTGCTGCAGGGAGAAATGTCAGGGGTTCTCAGAGGTTGCCCAGTAGGGGAGGACGGTGGTGGCAGCCCGTGGGCAGCAGGCTCCCAGAGAGCTGGCCAAGGCCCTTTGATGGCCTTAGACAGAGCCTGGAGCCTGACCTCTCCTCCGAAGGACAGAAGGGAACAGCCCTGCAGCTGGAGAGGCTGTGAAGGGCCTCTCTGGGAGAGAAGCCTGGGGAATGAAGAGCTGGCCCTGGTAGCTCAGCAGGGATTGGCTCAGATGGGACTATGTCACCTCCCTGGGTTCAGGAACAACATGGCCGGAGGGGGGCTGGATGTGCTAATATGTTCCCATAAAGGCAGCCCGAGGCATCTAGCACCGCCTACAGGCTAGCCGCTATCACAGCAGTATTGGGGGTGGGGTGTGTGTGCGTGCGTGTGTGTGTGCGTGCGTGTGTGCGTGCGTGCGTGTGTGTGTGCGTGTAAGACCCATAGGGGCCAGAGGCTTACCCAAGGAGCTAGAGAAGGGTGCTGGAACGATGTTTGGGCAGGGCCCGAGGCTTCGGAGGAGGCAGGGGCTTAGAAAGAATGGGGTCTGAGGGAGGGCGGGAGGGCCACCACAGGGGAAGGGTTTCTTTGGCATCCCCCTCCCTCTTTCCCTCCAGCACCCTGGATGCCAGGAAATCTCTGTGAGGACTGGCATGGGGGCTCCTTACAGCCCTCAAGTCAGAGAAGGGCTGGCAGGAGGCAAACACCAATTTTGAGTCCCTGCTACACTTAAGGTGCATTCGTGAGGTGCTTTTCTAGCTCTATCTCACAGAATTCTCACAACGGTCATGGGCTCTGATTCCCGGGTTAGAGCCCTGAGCTGCAGCGGGGAGCAGTCTGGGGACAGCCTACCATCACTGGAGGGCTCAGCCCGCCCACCCCACCCCACTCCAGAGGCCTGTCCCCACTTCCCACATGAGCTCTCAGAGCCTTGGCTTCCTGGTCTATGAAATGGGGCCTGAAACCTTCAGTCTGCCTCCAGCAAGGGGTCCAGGGAGATAAAGCATGTGAATGTGCCACCTGGTGCCTCTGCTGGGCCGGGGGCCCCCCTCACCTCTCCAGGGTCTGTAGTGCTTTCCGGTGCAACTCGTCTTGCTTGGATTTCAGAGTCGCTGCAGGAGAGAAGATGGAGACTGAGCCGTGAGGGGCTGCCAGCCCAGCCCTGCCTCATCCCGGGCACAGGAGGTCTGCAGGGAGAGGCCCCACGAGGGCCCTGGCTGGCAAATGCTTGCATTCAAGCAGTCACTGGGGGCGGTGTGGGGCGTCCGCTTGGCCCCAGCTTCCCAGTGTGTGTCTTAGCATACCAGCTCCTTTCACCTCTTTGTCTTCTCTGCTACCTAACCCTTGAGAGACAGGCTCCAAGCGCTGATGCCTACTTCCCTGGGCTTCCTTACTCACAGGCCTCTTGTTTAACCATTTTAACAATATTTCAGTGTTAAAATTTAAGGGCAGGCATTTGAAGCCTTAGATGCACACGGAACCACCTGGTAAGCTTTAAAATGACTGTCAGCCAGGCCCCAGCCCAGCCCTGGTCAGATGACTCTTCTAGGTTTAGTCTGAATGGGACACCATCGCTCCCCTTCCTGTAAGCATAGAGAAGTCGGTGACTGCCAACACGCAGCTGAGCGGGCAGGGTTCGGGAAAGAATGCCAGGCTCAGGGCGACAGGAGAGGAATCCATCCTCCAAGTACAAGTATTTATTAAGCCCCGACTGTGTACACAGCACTGCTCCACGTGTCAAGGGAGGTTTAAAAAACCCCAGAGGGACACAGCAGTGCTGAGGTAAGAGCAAAGCAGAATATAGACACCCAAAAAAAAAAAAAAATACAGACACCCCGTGGGGTCCAGGTGGGCAGCGTGTTACAGACTGCAAGCACTGGGAGTTCCAGAGGTGGGCAGCAGCTCTGCCGAGGGGCCGGGGCCGGGCCTGGTAGGAAGCGCCCATGAAGAACGCATGTGTGAGAGTGATGAAGTCTGGTAAGAGTAGAAATGGGACTGAGGGGTGTGTGTGTGTGTGTGTGTGTACTCGAGGGAGATGTGCTCAGTGATGGGGTGGGTACTGGTGGGAAGAGATGCCTGAGAGGCCCCTGGGAGGCCTAAGCCCCCCAAGAAGAGGCTCTGAGGCCCCAGCACTCACCATCAGTGGCCTGCAGGCTGTAAGTGAGGCCCAGTGCCAGGTAGCCCTTGGCAAGGAACTCCCCGGCTTCCTCCCCAAGGTCGATCACCATCATGGCAAAGCGCTCTGCGTCCTCCAGCTGCAAAGAGGAGAGGCACAGGTCACTGGGAGGCCTTTCCTGGTCCCAGCATGCCAGAGGTGCAGTCACCAGCCTGGGACACGCAGGGCCACAATTCCTCATGTGTGGGCAGCACGATCAAAGGCCAGGTGGCTTGTCCAAGACCACACCACCACTAGGTGGAAGAAATAAAGCTGTTTCCTATAGCAGCAACTCCCTGGACCTCTTCCCTGCAACCCAAGGGGCTGTGCTCCATGTCACGGGGTGCTAGCTCTCACAGGAAACAGCTTCTCTCGCCCCAGAGAGCCTAGCTCCCTAGAGCTTACTCTGCCAAGAGGAGGGACCCAGGACCTGCCCAGTCTGTGACAGCTCCTTCCACCATCTGGTCTCTGTCTGTGCCTGCCCTGTGCAGCAAAGAGAGGGACGCTGGGGCTGGGGGGCAGGCAAGGCCCTGGGACTGGGTCTTGGGGACACCGCCAACCCTGCAGAACAGGCAGGCTGCCTCTGGCTGTGTCTGTGAGCTCGCTCCCGGACACACGGAGCTCAAACTTTTCAGGGGAAAAAGGCCTGAGGTTGTTTTTGTCCTGGGAGCAGGAAGAACTGTTCCAGTTGGAAAGGGGCCAATGGGCGCAGATCACGTGTGCACACACCATCACACACGTCATGTGACACGAAGAGGGACACACACAAGGCAGCCCCCTCAAGCCCTCTGGGGCACCCACAGCGGTCAGGCCCGTCAGGGAGGTGGGAGACAGCTGGGGGTCTCTGCCATGCCCACTCACAGCCCACAGGCCTCTAAGATGCTCTCCTCCTCCTCCCCAGCCCAGGAATGTCACCCGTCCCTTAGTCTGGCACAGCAGTGTACTGGTGTTAGCATCACTGAGAACAAGGACTGGCACACCCCAAAGCCCCACTGAAATGCAGATGTCAGGGCCCCCTGTGGGGGGCATCTTGCCTCCAGCAGAAGCCCATCAGAGATCTACCTTCAACCGGGGAGTTAAATTCAAACCCAAGTTGGCTCCTGGCCTTCATACCAGTGTTGCTCCTGGCCACCCCACCCTGGAAGGAGAGGGTTCAGTCTGCACATCTTGTGGCCTGACCACTGGCCACAGTCGGGGTGCCGGTAGCCTCTCCATCCCTGGGATGCGGAGCTGAGACCCCGAGACAGGCCATCGGCAGAGGGGAGTTGGGTATGCCTGCCCTCTGCACACACCCATGGGAAGCCCTGTGCAGGAAAAGGGCTGAAGGAGCAGAGAGCCCACCATTCGGGGAGGGAAACAACAGAACCAAAACACGAGGAGGCAGAGCATGTGACTTGACAGCCCAGACAGCGATGGGGGAGTGAGGGGAGTGGGTGGTGCTGAATCCCTCTGAGGCCTGTCTGCCGGCCTGACGTGTGCTGACCAGGGCAGCATTCCAGCCAGCCCCCTCGTGGTGCTGCTCTGGTTGCTGGCCTGGGCAGTGGGCCACCTCCACTCTGGGGGGGTTGCTGGTCACTGAGAGGAGCAGGGAGTCTAAGGACCTAAGCTCTGACACCATCAGGCCCCAGATCTCAAGGTCTGGCGGAGGCCGTAGCTTAGGAAACCCGTCCACTGCCTGCTGCCCAGCCTCTGCCAGCCAGGCGGGCCCAAAGCTGGAGTGGCTAAGATCAGTGTCCTGTGGCACCTGGCCCAGCGGGACCTGGGGCAGTGGGGTCGGGGGGTGTGTGAGCCTACCGTCAGAGCCAGGTGGAGAGAAAAGCACTGAAAGATGAGCTGCGGACACCGGCTCTGGTACTCGCCCAGCACCTGACAGCTGAGGAGTCAGGAGCAGATCACTTAGTTTCTGTGTCCCAAAGGTCCTCTTCTGCGAAATGGAGACTCAGACCCCCCACCCCCACCCCCACCTGCTCCTCTGCACAGACCTCCGACGAGGCTTCTGCAGCAGCAGGCTCTGTGGTAGGCCCGGCTGGGGAGCCCAGATGACAAGGGAGAGGGAGGCCTGTATGAGCTCGCACGCAATCCCCACAAGCTGACCCCCACAGGACAGGGTAGCCCTTAATTAAGGCCACCGTGTGATGCTGGCATGGGGCCGGCAGGGCTCCAAGGGAAGGACAATCATGTGGCTGCAGTTGTCCAAGGAAGACTCATGGCCGAGGGGGGACAGAATTAAAGGGTTAAGTGAACAAACTGCACCCCCCCCCAATCCCATGACTGATGAAGCTCATCTCATACGCTGTCTTTAGGCATCATTATGCCCCATTCAGACAGGAGCAAGCCACTTTATAAACCACCAAGTACAAGTTACACAATCTAGAAACCCATCGCATCCATGTATATACACTCTTCCCAAGACCGTGTCCTTCTACTCAGCAAATGCCAGCTTTGATCTCTGGTAACTCATGTAGGGAAGGTGCCGGGAACAAAGCTCAACAGTTACTGGCAAACAGGGAAAAGTCACTCTCCAGTTCATACACATCACATTCTGGGCCAGTAGAGCTCACCATATTTTAGCTTTTTAAAAAAAAAAAAAAAAAGTGCAAAGGGGGCGCCTGGGTAGTTCAGTTGGTTGAGCGTCCAACTCAGGTCATAATCTTGCGGCCGTGGGATCAAGCCCTGTGTCGGGTTCCATGTTGGGTGTGGGGCCTGCTTGGGATTCTCTCTCTCCCTCTCCGCCTGCCCCTACACGCCCCCCCCTCTTTAAAAAGTGAAAGCAGGGGCGCCCTGGGTGGCTCAGTTGGTTAAGCATCCGACTCTTGATTTTGGCTCAGGTCATGATCTCAGGGTCACGAGATCGAGCCCTATGTCAGGCTCTGGGCTCAGGGCAGAGTCTGCTTGAGATCCTCTCTCTCCCTCTGTCCTTCCCCCTCTAAATAAATATATAAAAATAAAATCTTTAAAGACAAAAAAGGAGTTCTATGTCAAAACCCACTAACGGGTCTCAACTTCCAACGTGAAAGCCACAGCTCTAATCCAGCGGCTGACCAAGCTGCCCAGCGCCCGCCCGTCTCCAGCCACCCCCGTCATCCTTCTCTCCGGGACTACCTCACTTAGCCTTTCCAGTCTCCAGTCACTTCCTCTGGTGGCCTCAAAAGTCAACAGCTGGTGGTGCTAAGGTTGGGGCAGAACCTTCTGCTTCTGCTCAGGTTACAGTGCTGGGCCCTCCTTACTCATCAAAACACCTCCAAAGGGATGGGTTTTTAAAGTTCTTTTCCACCATTCTCCTTCTAGTGATATACTGCTTTTTAATATCTCTTTTATCTACAGCAGCCCTGTCACTTCGCCACAAAGCCCAGGTAGAGACCCTCCGCGCCCCCATGCCCCTGCCATTCCAGAGCAGTTTAGAGCCTGATGGCACAGGTGTCACATAGCTGAAGGTTCTGGGGCACAGGGAGCTTAGAGGACTTGTCCGAAGCCACCTGGCGAGGGAGTGACAGGACTGAGTGTCCAACCCAGGCCTCCTTAGCCTGCGTCTGGGTCCTTCTGAGCTGCCCGAGTCATGGCTGCCCTTGGCGGTTCCCACCTTTCTTTCTCTCTGACTGTTTGCGAGAAGGATGCGGGAAGACTCTAACGTTTGGACCCTTTACTTTGGCTTTCTGGAAGGGCCGTGTTCCCATGACTTCACAGGCTCCGCCAGCTCCCAGGCTGCCCAGTTTGGTGCCCACACAGACAGGCCTCTGGCTCGGCGGCCTCATCCATCTTGCACTGGGCCAAAGCGGTTGTTCCCGTTGCATTTCCGCCTCTTCCTCCCTTCCTGGGAACTGGAGAAAGTTCCCTTCTGAGCCTGCCAAGCTTGTTGGAACAGCACCTCTGGTTCTCCTCAGGCCCCTCCAGGGGCCGGGGCCTGCTGCTAACTGCTCCACTGAAAACGCACTTCTCCCTTCCTGAGAGGAACCGGGCGAGGTTTCCTCACTTCCACATCCAGGAGCAGGGTGGCTGGCATTCTTTCTTCCCTGCCTCATCAACCCCCAGCTTGTCTTCCTGGCTCTGGCCACCCCTGGATCTGAACGAGGAAGGCAGAAGCACAAAAGCACCTCCCTTCTGAGAACGTGGGTTTTGAAGGGACTGTTGCTCAGCAGGGACCTGCCATGTGCGAGGCAGCGACGCTCCTTGGCTCTGGTGTCAGAGCCACCTGTGCGGGGTGTATGTGACTGCCTCCGGGGCACCGAGGAGACCCAGAGAGGGTGAATTATTCCCTGAAGTCACACAGCTGCTAACTGGGTAGGCAGGGATTTGAACTCTATGCTCTCTGCCTCCAAAGCCTGTGCCATTTCCACACTTCTTCCCCTCAGGGAAGAGGCCGAGAGACACCACAGACCTTTCCCAGAGGAGCCTGGCCTGTTTTCCTGCTTCCCAACTCCCCTCTTGTGTGTGACATGCAGCACACATGCACACCCCCATCTCCTATCCTCCTAGGGAAGCCTCAACTTTTTAAATTATATACATTTTAAATAATTGTGTTTGGAGAAATACTTAAAATATTTACAATTCTTTCCTTCCTGCCCCAAATGACCAGCTGGGGACCTTGGCAAGACATCAGCCATGCCAAGGCAGGAGGCTGCCACGCACTGCTGTCCCTGGGTCAAGAGCCCTGGATGCCCCCTCTCTACCTAGAGGAGCCTCAGGCTAAGCCTCGGGACCAGTGCCCTCCCACCTGCCCCCACGCCTGCCCTGGGGGGCAATCACCTTGCAGCAAACCCCATGTCAGCCAGCCTGTGACTGCATGGGTCCCTCTGCCTGGTGCACCACGACCTGAGGGCCACCTTGCTCTCAGACCCAGGCTCAGCCTAGGGTGTCCCACACTGGCTCTGGGCACACAGACAGGACACGGGAACAGCAGGTGCTCCACCTCTGTGCACATGGCCACCCCGGCTGGTTTCACCCAGCACAGCTCGTTTTTCAGATGTCCCAGTTTCAGCCTCCCTTCCTGCAACCTGGGCCAAGCTGTCCACCCCCAGATTTCTGTCCTCTGCTCATGGAGCTTGGCTGGGCAATGGCTGGGCCTGCTGGGGCTGCTGGGAACCAGAAGAACTGTTATGGCAAAAGGCAGAGGTGGCCTCAGATGCCTTTAAGGAACTGTGTTCCATCCCAAACACCAGCACCCCTTAGCCCGTCGAGGTCAGACCCATTCTTCCTGCTCGTGGCCCTGGAATAGAGAGTGCTGGGCCGCCCCTCTCCTGGCCTCCTTGGTGAACAGGCTGCCTTTAGCTACCCACGGTCTGCTCTCTGCCCAGTGCCAATTTGGGAACCTGAGACCCACTGAACCAGAGGCAGACTTCCCGCACCATCCCTCCCAGCCAGCTGGGGCGGGAGCCATTCTAGAAGATATGAGTGGACATCTAACCACATGCAGGGTTCTTTGCCGGGGAGAAGGGCTCAGGGTGCAGATGTGGTAAGTAAAGAAGCTCCCCGACTAGTTGGGAAGAAAAGTACCACAGAAGGCAGAATTGGCTGCCGAGTGGCTATGCTCAGCGGCCAGCACGATCTATCCAAGAAGCACCGACATGAACTCTGGGCTGGGGTTTCAACAAGGAAGAGAGACAGTATCTGCCCTCAAGAGACACAGGGGATTACCACGTGAAGTGTTAGGTGTCCAAGGCAGGTATAAAAAGGGGCTTCAGGGAGGTCCGGGAGTTCCGGGTTACGGACGGCTGCCAGGAGTCACCCCGCTCCCTCCAGCGGGACCTGGCTTGAGCCTAGACCCAGTTTCAATCCTGGCTCAAATCAGCCTCCAAAGCCATGCAGGCTTCTC
>PISX010015689.1:0-48685 GCA_004024625.1 Mellivora capensis
CAGTTAGAATGGCCAAAATTAGCAAGACAGGAAACAACGTGTGTTGGAGAGGATGTGGAGAAAGGGGAACCCTCTTACACTGTTGGTGGGAATGCAAGTTGGTGCAGCCACTCTGGAGAACAGTGTGGAGATTCCTCAAGAAGTTAAAAATAGAGCTTCCCTATGACTCTGCAATTGCACTACTGGGTATTTACCCCAAATATACAGATGTGGTGAAAAGAAGGGCCATCTGTACCCCAATGTTTACAGCAGCAATGGCCACGGTCGCCAAACCGTGGGAAGAACCAAGATGCCCTTCAACAGACGAATGGATAAGGAAGATGTGGTCCATGTACACTATGAACTATTATGCCTCCATCAGAAAGGATGAATACCCGACTTTTGTAGCAACATGGACAGGACTGGAAGAGATTATGCTGAGTGAAATAAGTCAAGCAGAGAGAGTCAGTTATATGGTTTCACTTATTTGTGGAGCATAACAAATAACAAAGAGGACATGGGGAAATGGAGAGGAGAAGGGAGTTGAGGGAAATTGGAGGGGGAGATGAACCATGAGAGACTATGGACTCTGAAAAACAACCTGAGGGGTTTTGAAGGGGCGGCGGGTTGGAGGATGGAGGAGCCAGGTGGTGGGTATTGGGGAGGGCACGCATTGCATGGAGTACTGGGTGTGGTGCAAAAACAATGTATGCTGTTACGGTGAAAAGAAATAAAAGAAAAGAAAAGAAAAGAAAGCCTGAGCATGAGTTAGATCTGGGGCCACCAACAACGGTAATAGCAAGTCAAATTTTGAATGGAACAGATGCACACAAAGAAACAATGTTGCTGTAAGAAACAGAGACAGAGATAGTGTAGCCCAAAAGAAAGAGAGAAAAAGTAGCTTTGGTTCATGATGGCTTCCTACTCTCTGCTAACAGAGATTTTTATCATAAATGTCCTTTTTCTAAGGACTTGAGTGAGTCTTTGTTTCAATCAACCAAAGGAGCCTGACCAAGACAGCTGGCCATGTCTGTAAGCAAACGTCTAGCTGGGAGACAATACACTCTTGCTCTATCACAAGACTCCTCTTCCAAAAAGGGACCGTGAATGTGGGCAACCATCTTAATCATTCATAGGAACCAGAAAGTTGCCTTTAAGAATATTACTTTAAAAAGGAGAATTTTGTGGCATGTGACTTATATCTCAATAAAGCTGTTATTTTAAAGTTTTTAAATTTTTAAAATTTTTTTTAATTTAAAGATTTTTATTTATTTATTTGACACAGAGAGATCACAAGTAGGCAGAGAGGCAGGCAGAGAGAGAGAGAGGAGGAAGCAGGCTCCCCGCTTGAACAGAGAGCCCGATGCGGGGCTCGATCCCAGGACTCTGAGATCATGACCTGAGCCGAAGGCAGAGGCTTTAACCCACTGAGCCACCCAGCCGCCCCAAGTTGTTGTTTTTTTTTTTTAAAGAAAGCTAATATAAATACAAATTACTGAGTTTTTCTTGAAAGTACCAGGGAAGTCATTAAAGATAAATGTGTGGGACAGATTGAGTCTGTCTGAATGTAAGGAACAAGAGCAGCTTGGGAGTGTAATAACCACATGCCCTGGGTCATTTGGATCCGTGACCTAAGAGCTTGAACAGTCCCAGGGGAAACCTGAGGGACCCAGGACAGCCCTGACTATGGAATTAAATAGTCTGGGCAGGTATCTAGTTAGGTTCTGTGGGCAAGCACTATCGCTTAGGTGACCTTAACATCTGCTGGCGTTTCTCATCCATTAGGATGGCTATTAACCAAAGAATAGAAAACAACAAATGTCGGCACGGATGTGGAGAAACTGAAACGTTTGTGCATTGCTGGTGGGGACGTAAAATGGTGCACCCGCTGGAGAGAAACTGCTATACTATTTTCTACAGAAAAGGAAATCCAGTTACACAGATGTTGTCCTGAGTGGTGGGTGTGGAGTGGGGCGCCTCTAAGAGGAAATGCAGTGAGGTTAGCACAGAGAGAGCATTAAATGGCTCCCAAAACCATCCCTCAGGTTTTATCAAGATCCAGGACCCAGAAGAATTGGGCAGAGGCTTGAGATGAGTCTCAGACCAACATGGAATACTTAGGGGCTCTCTTCTCTATACTGCTAAGATCATGCATAAATATTCATATTCATATTCATATTATTTTGAGTCTTCAAATTAGAATATCATAAATGGACATGGCATCTAGACCCAAGAGCATAGGGACAGGCTAAGGGGATGGAGTGCCAGGTGAGCCTTGAGGAGAACACCTTTGTCTGAGCCAGGGGAGCTGCTGCCTGGGCCCTAGGGACATAATAAATGACACCCCCCCCATAGATTCCCTGGGATAGTGTTTCTAATAATGCGTCATGTGACATTCTGCGTGTTCCATGTAAGAAAGGATTTGGTCTTCCAATAAGGCTGATCTAGGCACTGCAACCTCTCTACCCCCTTTGCTGATATGGAAACAAACTTTAATTTGTGAAATAAAAAGTGGCTTCTCCAAGATTTTGCAGGTGGGGCCGTTTCTGCCTCTCTTTAGGAAGTATTTTGCTACACTTCCAAACAATTTGAAGTTGTGGATCAGTTTATCGTTATAGGAATTCTTCTTTTCTCTATCTTCTTTGAGTTACCTTTATCAAGCCCCCTGAATAATGATAGAATGCATTCTTATCAATTCAGGAAGGGGATCCTAATGTTGCCCCATGGAATTGGGGCAATTCCTCCAGTAATTGTGCCCTTAGTCCAATAGTAGCCAGTAATGGTGGGCAGGTGTTCTTAGGACTAGTGGCATGTACCTGAGAGATGTTTGGAGAAGCAAAGACTTCAGTTTGCAGTCATGGGACAGAATGAACATATTTAATTCTACAGCTGTGGTCTCATTAGCATCTTGCCTACCCCACAAACCATGCTCCAGACAGAACCAGCTTCAGTCTCTTACCCAGCAACCATCAAGATGCCTTTGCAGGGATACCTGGGTGGCTCAGTGGAGTGCCTTCCACTCTGGTCATGATCCTGGAGTCCTGGGATTGAGTCCCGCATCATTGGGCTCCCAGCTCAGCTGAGAGACTGCTTCTCCATCTGACCCTCTCCCCTCCCATGCTGTTTTTCACTCGCTCTCTCTCTCTCTCTCAAATAAATAAATAAATAAAATCTTAAAAAAAAAAAAAAAAAGATGCTTTTGCAGAGCTCTGGATCAACAGACATGATTTCATTGCTCTGTGGTGTATCGTTCGTGGATGCCATCCACTTAAGAAGCTAGATGGGCTATTTAAGCAGTTCCCACTCTCAGCAATGTGCAGCATTTGTCACATTCCAGTAGAAATAAAAGTAACACACACTGAGTGCTTGCTCTGTCCCAGCCACAGTTCTAAGGGCTTTTGATGCTTACTCATTTAATCTTCAAAACAACCCAGTAAGGTAAGGGCTATTGTTATTCTGATGCAGCAGGTGTAGAAACTTAAATAAAGAGCTGTTAAATCACTTAATCCAAAAGCAGCAGCCAGTAAGTGGCAGAGCTGGGGTTTGAGCCCAGAAAATCTGGAGTTAGAATCTGTGCTTTTAAATCTTTACACTACTCTGCCTCCCTTGTACTATATGGTTTGATACAGTGGGTAATTATACATCAGAACCACATTGTCTTCCAGTCTCCTGAAGGACCTTTTTGCTCTCTTTAGGGTTGGTTGTTTGTCCCCCTCCCCCTACCATCAAGATGTCTTTGGTTAATATCCTTTCTGGATCCCAACACTCAGTGTCAGTTCTATGATTTGTGTTGCTATGGAAAATTTCTGGCTGAAAGCAGTTTTCTTATGCTGATTAGTAAATAACTTATAACTTTTTCAGGCAATGAGCTTCTGGAAAGGAATTATTATTACTTTTTAAAGATTTTTTTTTTTTTTTAAGTAATTTCTACACCCAACGTGGGGCTCAGACTCACAACCCGGAGATTAAGTCGCATGTTCTACAGACTGAGCTAGCCAGGCATCCCTGTAAAGGAATTATTATTCCATCTCTCTGATCCTCTAGTTGGAGGTGAGGCCTGATGGGCTGGCCTGGCTTGTGGGACCCTGAGCGGCCTGCGCAGGGAGGCTGAAGCTCTCACCCATGGCTATGAAGAGGGAGCCAAGACTCTCAGACAGGTTGGGGACAGCCAGTGAACTCAGGAGTTTTATTCTAACAGGTCCCCTCAACAAGGTAACATTGAGGTAGGTACAAAGCGCTAAAGCAGAGAGGAATGGATTCAGAAAGCCAGTGAAGACAGGAGCAGGAAGAGGCCAGCCAAAAGCAGTCATCATAGGGCCTTCCAGGCAATTCTGAGCAACTCTGTGCAAGAGTAGAGACAGGAAGTTGTTGCCAGAAGCACAGACAAGTTTGAATAAACTTCACAAACGTCAGGGAAAACTTAAGATTCTATTCAAATCCTATTAATTGTCATATTCCTTAAATATGCATGTAATCAAAGTTTATATCAAAGATTTATTTATTTATTTTAGAGGTAGGCAAGAGGCAAAGAGAGAGAATCCCAAGCAGACTCTGTCTGAGCTCACAGAGCCCGACGTGGGGCTCGATCTCACAACACTGACAACACCATCTGAGCCAAAACCAAGAGTTGGATGCTTAACCAGCTGGCACACAGGTGCCCCAAGGCCTCTGCTTTTGTATATAATTATAGTAGGTTGAACAGTGGTGCCCCCCAAATAGGTTCAAGTATTAACCCCCACAACCTCTGAATAAGACCTTATTTTGAAAAAAGTTCCTTACAGATATAATTACAGTAAGGATCTCAAGATAAGATCATCCTGGACTCAGGGTGGTCCTAACTCCAACAAGAGATGTCCTTACAAGAGAAAGCAGAGGGAGATTTGAGGCACAGAGACACACGGGGGCAGGGCCATGTGAAGACAGTGGCAAAGATTGGACCTATGTCACCACAAGCCAAGGAAAGCCTGGAGGCGCTAGAATTTGGAAGAAGCAAGGAAGGATTCTCCACCCGAGTCGTCAGAGGAAGCACAACCTTGCCAACACCTTCAGAGATGTTGGGCAGACTTGGGGCCTCTAGAATTGTGAGAGAATCCATTTTTGTTGTTTTAAAGCCTGGCTTGTGGTCGTTTATTATGACAGCCACAGAAAATAATACAGCAACCTTCTCCATATTTCTCCATGTTGCTGTACGCTCCTAAGTCCTGCTTGCCTATCACACGGCACAGCAGACAACAGAGACCTTGCCTTCCTGCTTCCTCCCATCCCTCCATGCTTCTGCTGGTTCCTGTCTCATCTCTCCTGTGCTTTAAGAACTCACTACACACTTCTCAGTGTAACTTTGCTTTCAATATGCACAGTGTACCCAACATGAAGATTAAAAATGTTCAGCAACGGGGATGGCCCAGGCACTGGCCAGCTGGAATGGACACTGGCTGCTGGTATGGAGCGCGGCCCCGGAGGCCCCCACCGGGCCAGGCATTACCCCTATAAGGGCTGGATCGTGGCTGCCCGATATTGGCAAGAGTCCCGCTGTGAATTCTTACTGTGTTCTGGAAACTATGCTCAGTGGACCATCTCTCCGAAACCCCACCACCACTAGACGGGTAAAGAGACTGAGGCTAAAGGAGGTTCAATGATGTGCCTGAGGTCCTGTAAGTGGCAAGCAGGTGGCAGCGTGAGGGCCCAAGGCCAGCCAGCTTGGCTCTGAGCTCTGTTGTGGAGCATGTGAGGAAATGCCTGGACAGGGTTATTTCTCTCTGGAGTAGGGAATCCTTGGAAAAGAGTGTCATCCAGACTGGGGCCCTCAGAAACACAAATTATTTATTTCAGAAAAATGGCATCATACGGGATACTGGTTGACTCATCATTCAGTCCCAGTTGGAGCCTCAGACTCAAGGAATGCAGGAACCCCGAGGGAGAGCGGTTGTGGGTATGGGGTGCCCCTCCACTGGCACTTCAGGTTGAGGTGAGCTCCAGGCTCATGACACAATCATGGCAGAGAGCTCAGAGTACATGGAGGCTGAGGGACTTCCAGGGAGTTGGGAATGACATCCAGGACCTCAAAGGTGAGAACTTGGTAAGATCTCCTGAAGCCTGAGGTTTCCCCACATGTGCTTTTCTTTCCTGGCCTGCCTCCCTGAGATGATCCTGTGAGGCCTTGGTATGGAGAGTCCACACGTGCTTATGTGAGGGAAGGGCAGAGGGGGTAAAACAAGCAAGCCTGGTTCTCCAGCCTTCAAGTGGAGAAGTGAATCCAGAGAAAGCAGGGGCAGTGTTGCTTGGAAAGAGAGAAGAGCCTTCAGCAGCCTGGGGCCCGCAGAAGAGAAAAAAGAGAACCAGGGAGGCCTACCTCAGCCTCCCCACCACAGGTGTGGCCCCTGGGGGCTTCACCACAGACAGATGGAGGGAAAAGGGTGTCTGGTACCATGCTATTTACCAGTGCGTGACCTCCTTGCCTTTACTCCCTGCCCCCACATATGCTAGTAGCCATGTTTGGTGAAAGTGGGCTTTCCCGGTACTACTTTTGTAGGTGTGCTTTACAGGAACTAGTCCCAAGCGATTCATTATTCTATTACATTAGTTAGCTGTTGGCAGACCTGTCATACCATATAAGAAAGCAGAGCTATTTTGGTGCTTGTACTCATGAGTCATCTCGCCAACTTGCTGTATATATTTTCTACCCCTGTTCTAGAATCACATTCTTTCATTCAGTGAATACAGGTGATAATGATGTTTTTACTTTCTCCTACATTCTTTTTTTCCTGAGATCAAAATAGCAACAAGAACCAAAAAGACAGATATGGCTTTCTTTAACATCCCATGGGGATTTCTAAAACTCCCTTTGACACCCGTGCTTCCACTGAGATCTGAAACTGCAAATAAGCTACTATAAATGTTCTTCTGAGATTTGCAATAAGCAGAAGTGTATATCCAGAAAGCCTTGCATTTGCAGGGAAATATCAAATCCTGTGCTCATCTTACCAAATGGCCAAGACTTCAAAAAATCCCTTTATGTGTTCCATAAATCTTCTTTGTTTGTCACTGCTACTGAAGTCTAAAAAGGTTGTCTTGAACACCTCAATATGTGTCAACCCCAAGCGGGCTGAAGGAGAGAGGGGAAAATATATGGTGACTCAAGAGAAGATAGGTAGTGAGTGATGATAAGACCGTCACATGTTTCATTCACTACACCCTTTCTGGAAGGTCTCCCTTGGCAGCTTTTAAGTGTTCTGTCATCATTTCTTAGAGGCTTCTCTAACTGTTCAAATGTGGTGAGAAGATGAGAAAACTATAATATGAAGGTAAGGGAGGGTCTGGCTCCTCTGATTGAAACATGTTTCTCCATTTCCCCATTTTACATCACCTTGAAACCCTCTCTCATTGACTCAGTCTCACTGCCTGGAGCTCCATTGCATATTCTCCAAGGGACACACACTTCCCCATTCATAGAACCATATCAGGAAGTTAAAAGCATAACTTTGACTCAAGGGGAATTTTTCCGTCCAATTGTTTTCCAATACACAAGCTGTCGTGCTTCTGGAGAGGGTCTCTACACTGCGCCAAATTTATTCTCAGGGGCATTCAACCCAACTGCTCAACAGATAGTTTGTTGTTGTTGCTTATTTTTTAAGTAAACTCCACACCCAACATGGGACTCAAACTCACCACCCAGAGATCAAGAGTTGTGTGCTCTACCAACTCAGCCAGCCAGGTGCTCTTCAACAGATGGTTTTGAGAGAAACTTGGACCTCAGAGAGCTTCCCATGGTCATTTGTCCAGGCAAATGGCTAAAATCACTGATGTCTACAAGTCAACACTTAGGGAATGGCACGCCTCAACAGCTGATAATCTGGAATGTTCTCAACTTTTTTTTTTTTTAAGATTTTATTTATTTATTTGTCAGAGAGAGAGAGAGAGAGAGAGAGAATGAGTGAGCACAGGCAGACAGAGCGGCAGGCAGAGGCAGAGGGAGAAGCAGGCTCCCTGCCGAGCAAGGAGCCCGATGTGGGACGGATCCCACACGCTGGGATCATGACCTGAGCTGAAGGCAGCCACTTAACCAACTGAGCCACCCAGGCATCCCTGTTCTCAACTTTTAAAAGAGGATGCAGATGGTAATTTTGTTCTTCAGCCCACAGCAGGGGCCCAGACATTTCTTGGAGACTGTTCTCAGTACATCTTTTTTATTTTTAAAAATATTTTATTTATTTGACAGAAAGAGAGACCACAAGCAAGGGGAGTGGCAGGCAGAGGCAGAGGGAGAAGCAGGCTCACCGATGAGATGAGATTCCAACGTGGGGTTCGATCCCAGGACCCTAGGACTGTGACCTAGCCTGAAGGCAGACGCTTAACAACCGAACCACTCAGGCGCCCCTATTCTCAATACATCTTAGGCTCAGTTGAACCTTATTTTGAAGTGAAAATACATGTGTTTTAGGGAACCAAAAGTGACTTAAGGTGGCTGGAGTACAGTGTTGCTATTAATTAGTAATAATTAGTCTCTTTGTTGATATCAACTGAAAATCCAATTTAGACTGATATAACAAAAGAAATTCATTGTCTCACCTAAAAGGCAAGTGGTTGTTCAGGCCAGAGATGATTTAAGCTATTGATAAGTCGTGATGGGTTAAGGGTCTTATTTCTTTTCCTCTCTCTGTTTTGAGCCCAACAGTCCTGGGGTCATAGGATTCTTTGTTCATGTCAGAAGGGGAGAGAACATCTTTTTCTTTAATTGTCAACTACAATTCCTGGGTTTTCATTCCAGGGATGGGAACAATTACTGGGTCTGGGACTATGGGGTAGCATGCTGGGCAAAAGCCAGCTCGTCTTTGGAGCTGAGAGTCAGTTGATGTGCCTAAACCGTTTTGCTAAGAATGGGGTAGAAATGGTTATGCAAAGGAAAATTTGGATATTGTTTTACCAAAAGAAGAGTACATGGATATAAGGAGGGAAAAAAAAAACCCCAACATCCTCTATTAAGTCTGTTAAGGGGAAAACTGTCAGCTCTCCAGAAAGGGAGGCTAAAGAGTCATAGTGAAGGAGTCTGAACTTGACATCCTTTGAAGGGTTGTAATCGGCAATTTTCACCCAGCATCCACAGAAAGCTCCCCAGAGACATCTAATATCTAACAACCTTTTTAAAAATAAAGCTTTTTTGTGTGCAGTTGCAAGAGTTTGATGTCTGGTTAGTGAGTAGATGGATGCCTATTATCTTCCCCTTTGTAGTTTTGTTATGTTTAGACTGTTTCACAATGAAAACGTGGAAGTAATGTAAAGACATAGTAGACGTTACCAGCGCTTACCAATATGTCATTTTTTTCTCCCTCCCACACCCCAAGACACTACATTTCCTTGCTTGCCTCATGCTGACCAACAGGCTGTAAGTGAAATGATGCCTGTGTCTGGTCTCAGGCAGCGAAACATCCTGGGCAAACATTCAGCTCTGCCTCCCTTTTAGGGTGATAGCGATGGCCAGATCTTGAGACCGTAGAGCCCCAAGAGCAAAGAAGCCTGCATCCCTGAGTCACTGCAAAGATGTCAGCTGCCTTGGAAAGTGGTCACAGATTCTGGTTGTTTTTTTCTGGGTGTCCAATCACTCCCAAACTTACTGGCTTAAAGCAATTATTTTCTGTTTTCTCCCATGGTTCTGTGGGTGCTAGGCGGGCTCAGTTAGGCAGTTGTCGCTAAGGGTCTCTCAGACTATTGCAGACAGATGTTGACTGATGCTGCAGTCATCTGACCATTCATCTGAGCTGGATGTCCAAAACGGCTGGAATTGATGCTATCAGCTCAGAGCTCTGGCACTGTCCACCACAGCACCTAAATGCCTTGGGCTTCTTACTGTATGGGTCTTGGGCTCTGAGAAGCAGCATCCCAAGAGCATGTGTTCTAAGAGACCCGGGAGGAATTAAAAAGCTTCTAACAACTTGTCCTTGGATGTCCCATTCGGTCACTGCTGCCATATTCTATTGGTCAAGGCAAGTCACCAAGGTCAGTCCAAGTTCAAAGCAAGAGAAATTAGACCCCTACACTTGATATAGGAAGTAGTGTATAGTATAGGAAGGAAAGGTATTGATAGTGACCATCTTTTCTTATCTACTGTGTCTGACCTACAGTGGACTTTGGATGAGCAAGAAATAATTTTATGTGATAAGCCGCTGAAATTTGGGGGGTTGTTTGTTACCTGAGGATAAGCCTCACTTAAGCTATCAAACAGAATGGGAATTACAGAAAATATGAAAAAAATCCCAAGAAAAATGACTATGATTAAACTTTCATATATTTCCTTATCTTTTGTGCATATTTTTGTATAATTATCATACGATGTAGATAAGTTTAGTGTTTTTTCCACTTAGAATTATAATATAAATATATCCTTTTCCTATCCAGAAGTCTTAGTAAATAATTTAAATTACTGAATAATATTTCATTGACAAAGCACTCAACTGCTTCCAGATAGTCTATCTATACTGCCACAAATATCTTTCTGCATAAGGTGTTATTTCTTTTTGACAGATTATATTCATTCATCTTTAGATCCCTGATTTTGAAAGGTTTTATCCTAATAAATTTCTTGACATCATCCCTACTTGTGTCCTTTGTGGACAATGCCCCAGTTTATATTTCCAGTCCAGTTCTCTCCACTTACTCTAGACTTGACATCACTACCTGTGATCAGTAATAGACATTTCAAACCAAATATGTCAAATTATTCTTGATTTTCTCTCCACTTCTGAAATCAGCTCCTTTCCCAGGCATTTTTATCTCAGTAAATGAGGCCACGATCTGCTCAACTGCTCAAGCCTAAAGGTGGGAGTCACTCTTCATTCCTCCCATTCTTTTGCCTTCTTGCAGTCAGTTAGCAAGTCCTGTTTTATCTCCCAAATATACCTCATTTGTCCATTTATTTCTTTCCAAGCTGCCTGCTTGGCCTCATCTATCATTGTCTTCCGCTGAACTACTGCAATGCTTAGCTGAGAGGTCTGCTTCCATTTTTGTCTTCAATTCGGAGTTAAATCTGTTGAAACTTTAAATCAGAGAGTGTTACTCTCCTGCCTATAACCCTTTAGTTCAGGCCCTTCTAGTTCAGGCCAGAACCCTCTGGCTTCTATCTACCACTTCTATCTACCTGCCCCTCTCCAGCCACATTGATCTTCCTAGTCTGAGTTCACTGTAAACTCTTTCTGCCTTAGGAACTTTGCATATGTTCCTTCTTGTCCTAGAACAGTTTTCCCTAGCTCTTCCAGGAGTTGCCTCTTTCTCATCTTTCAACTCAATTGTCATCTTCTTAGAGAAGTTGTATGGACTATTCTATTTAAAATAGCCAGTCACTTTCCATTAAATATGCTGTGATAGCTCCAGAACTTTTATACAAGGATAGTTTAGGGCCAATAATCTGGTTGAGAGTGTGTGATGGTGGGAGGGGGTAGTGGCAACTTTCAGCTAGGACACTTGTCTTAAAGATGCATTTGCATAGCAATTTACATGAGACTGAGAGACTATCAATTGTCTTCTCAAAGACCAGTGATAGTGTCGGTGGGGTTGATGAATATTATGGGGATAAAACACCTCCCACCCTAAACAGTCCTGGGTGATGTCATGGTACTTGCCATGTCTACTTCCTTTACTGAACTCATTACTGTCTACAATTATCTTATTATATGTGTTTTCTCCCTTTGCTAGAAGGTAGGCTCCTTGAAGACAGGGTTCTTGTCTGTCTTCCCTATGTACCCAATGCCACCCCCAACTCTAATAACAATACCTCATAGTAGTCAATGGATATTTTTTAATAAGTTAATGAATTGCTTTATAGATAAATAGGACTGAGTTACTCTATCTTATATTTCCATCCAACTTATTCCCAACTAGATTTCCATGGATTATTTTAGTCTTCTAATCCACGAGGTACATATCTATATTTATGTACATATACATGACACTCCATTTCTGGAGAAGTATAATGTGTGTCAGGACTCTTCATGCAGGATGGCAGAGGCTAGGAGAAAATAAAGTGAAGATATGCTGGAGATGATATGGAAGAAAAATGACAGGAAAAGGGTTCAGTATTTGGAGAACATGAGACGAAGTCACTATATGGCAGAGGAGGTCATTCAGACCTTTGCATTATCATTAAAAATCTATTCCAGATCGAAATGTCCTTTCCAACATGTTTGACCCCACACTTTAGAAATAGCCCTCTGTTGGGTGTCTGGGTGGCTCAGCGGGTTAGGCCTCTGCCTTCAGCTCAGGTCATGATCTCAGGGTCCTGGGATCGAGTCCCGCATCGGGCTCTCTGCTTGACAGGGAGCCTGCTTCCTCCTCTCTCTCTCTCTGTCTGCCTCTCTGCCTACTTGTGATTTCTCTCTGTCGAATAAATAAATAAAATCTTTAAAAAAAAAAAAAAAAAGAAATAGTCCTCTGCACCACATCCTACAGTTTCTGGCTGTGAGCCTGTGTCTCTTGACTGTGTTCCCTATTTCTTGGCTGGTTTGCCTGCCTTGCCACTCAGTTTTATTTCCAAATTTGGGTTTCCTTATGTGTGAGTCACAGTGCAGTAAACAGAGATTGCATGTGCCGAGACTCAAATGAGGTGGAACAGGACTACTGTTCTACAAGGAGTTTCTCAGAGTGTTCTTGGTCCAGCCACTTGGCCCCTCTTCTAGAACCAGAAGCCCTGTTGTGTCTGGCCAGGCCTGCCTGTCTGGTGCCCACCAGTTCTGGGAGCTGAGCTTGGGCTAAGGACTGAAGCAACACGTGGGTGTGTTTGGGTGGAAGTCATGGACTGAGATGGGTGTTGGGGCCTGCTCCATACAGAGCAGAGGGAGACTAGGTGAGAAGAGCAGCAGGGTGGTTATAGCTAAATGATGGCTTGTTTTCACAGGATTTGTTCTGCTTGTGAACATTCCTTGTTTATTGTCAATCTAGAATGTATAAAGGGTCATTAGAGAGACACAAATATGCAGCAGGGACCTTTGCAAGAACTGGCCAGAGATCTATAAATCAGGTATGTCAAGAATTAATAGGCTATTTCCTTCCTTTTCACATAAGTGATAGAATTTATATTTTATTAATAATTTCAACAGCAACAGCATTTACTACTACAAAATGACCACCACATCCACCGTTTATTGAGTGCCTACTGTTTTCCAAGCACCTACTGTTTGCAATGAGCTTTTCTTATATTATCCCTAATCTTTATCATCCTAGGATAGAGGGGATTCTTTTCCCATTTTTACAGATTTTACTAATAAGAATATTGAGAGAGCAGGACAGTTAAGCCTTTTACACAAGGTTATACAGCTAATAAGTTGGAGAATCAGAATTTGAACGTAGTTCTATCTGACTCCAAACTCTGAAAGTTCTTCTTTTTATTTGAAATGAATTTTTTTAATGAAATCATTCTTCAATTTTTTCTTTACATGAAAGTATGAATGACCTATTTATACTAGTACTCCTGAAAAGTATATGGCTTTTTAGAATAGATTCTCTTGATGATATTTGGATTCCAAGTTTCTGTTGAATTTTGTTTAATCTGGCACCAACTTTGAAAGACATGTTACAGTATTCCAACTTTGTAGGTTCTGAACTTATTTTAAGCTACTTTTATAGAAGGTGAACTTTTTCAATAACTGCTTGTTGAGATTAATGTTTTGTCATTTACAGGGTTAATGTAGAGGCATAAGGCATTTGTTGTATAATTCCACTCTACCGGCAGGGAAGGTAATGTGCAAATAATTTAGGAATTTTCTAGAGAAGAAAGCAACCATTGTGCCTTTTTGTGTATGAGTACTTGAATATGACTTTTACCTCATTGAAAACTCACTGATGATTGTGCCTTCTGTTTTTTTTTAAAATAAAACAATACATACTTGTTATAGAAGATTGGTAAAACACAAAGGAGAAAAAGAATTGTGCATAATCCTACCAAAGGTAAAGAATTAATATAGTTGTATATTTTTCATATACAAACTTTTCAAACAAAAGTTTGCATAGTTTACACGTAATTTACTACTCTACCTGGAACTTATTTCAGTACGGTGCGTTAAGCCTTATGTTTCTGGTAAGACAGAGATGAGCTTGAACTAGTCCCTTAGTTTCCAGTATAACACATTGTGTCCCTGTTGGAAATACATAAACTTGGTTTGGAGCGAGGCAAATCCCTGATCAATTTATAACCACTGCTGAGAAAATTCACAAGATTCTTGATGTATACTAGATTCATATATTAAAACTCCCAAGATCAACATCAAATTTCTGCCAAGAAAACTTAATTTTTTTAAATGTTAATAAGCTTCTTTGTTCAAATTTAAATGTCAGTTTTTTATTGTAAGGTAAGATAGTTTGACAGATGGTTAAAAGAGCAGTAGTCTGGGAAATACAATTTATAATAACTCTTTCAAGAAATGAATTAAAATTCCTTCCAGAAAGCTTCTCAACTCCCCAAGCTTTTCCAAGAGACGTGTGCAATATATTTTTTTTCTTTTTGCATGGATTTTATTTTTTAAAGCAGT
Organism: Mellivora capensis; assembly: GCA_004024625.1. NCBI lineage: Eukaryota > Metazoa > Chordata > Mammalia > Carnivora > Mustelidae > Mellivora > Mellivora capensis. The sequence goes on from PISX010015689.1 coordinate 14,490, forward strand.
TTTAGGTTCAGAGCAAAGCTGAGGGGAAAGTACAGAGAGTTCCATAAAACTACTACTCCACACACACACAAGCACACCCTCCCCAACTATCAGCATCCCACGCCAGAGTAGCACATTTATTAAAATCGGTGAGTCTACATTGACACATCCTTATCACCCATAGTCCATAATATATGTTAAGGTTCATTCCTAGTATGCTACATTCTATTACTTTTAACAAATATAGAGTGACATGTGACCATGAATGTAGTATTGTGCAGAATAGTTTCACTGCCCTAAAAATCCTGTTTATCCCTCCCTTTCCCGTAATGCCTAGCAACCATGGATAATTTTACTGTCTTGCAATATTTTTAAGAGAACTTTCTATGTCATTTTATTGGGAAATGTTTCTAAATGATCTTCTAAGAGCTGACCATAAGACTCTCGGATTAAAATGCCTAGAACTGTATTTCCAGGAGCCACGGGGCCTTCCTGCTTCAAAGCAAAAAGTATGCAATGATGCAGTTGGGGGATGTGGTTATAACTTGGATTATTCTCTTCACATAATGAAGTTTTGTAAGGAATATAGTATCTGTTCCCATTTCCTACAGCTCAGGATCTCCAGTAAATGTGCTAGGCCCAAGCTGGTTGTAGGACACAGTGGTCAGTAAAGCCGCAAACATCCCGTATTTAAGTGTTTAGAAAGAACCCCTGTGTAGAAGAGGTTATTCTCCCAAAGCCAGGGAGCATTTAATCTTGGGCAGGAAAGATAAATTCACTTTTTATTCCTTGGAGAATTAAAAAAAACAAAACAAAACAAAATACATTGTTATTTAATCACATGGCTGTCAGTTTGGACCTATTTTGAGACTGGATATTTAAGACACCTATCTTAGTTTGTTTTGAATTATTTAGTAGTTTCTTTAGTGCTTTATTATGTATATTTTTAAATATTTTTGGGGGGGAGATTTTCAAACTTAGAGTTTGCTCAAATAAAAATTATACCAAGAACACCATATGCTCTATCCAGTTTCACTTACTAACATTTTACTCCATTTGCCTTATCATACATATATATAGGGGGTTTCTTTCTTTCAGAGATAATATTTCAAGTATATGTTACATATGAAATGTTTTCAGAATATTTGAGAGTATGTTATATACCTTGTGGTCCTTTACCCCTGGATACTTTCCTGTGTATATCCTAAGAAGAGAAACATTCTCTTATATAACCAAGACAGTAAACTTAACTCTAATATAATACATTTATCTACTTTTCAGTTCATATTCCAATTTTTTTCAATTAGCCCAATAATGTCCTTTGTAGCATTCTCCCTTTCCACTACAGGACCCAGTCTAGAGTGAGGTATTATATTTAGTTGTCATGTATCTTTCTTTTGGGGGGGTAAAAAGGGGCAAAGGGAGAGGGAGAGGGAGAGGGATAATCTTAAGTAGCTTCCATGCCCAGCACACAGCCTGACATGGGGCTTGATTCCATAACCCTGAGATCATGACCTGAGCCAAATTCAGGAGTCAGACACCCAACGAACTGAGCCACCCAGGCATCCCTGTCATGTTTTTTTTAACCTCTTTTAATCTGGAACATTTCCACTTCCCTTTTTAAGAACACAGCCTTACCACCCCTTTTAAAAAACAGAATATTATGGGGACGCCTGAATGGCTCAGTGGGTTGGGCCTCTGCCTTCGGTTCGGGTTATGGTCTCAGGGTCCTGGGATTGGGTCCCACATGAGGCTCTCTGCTTGGCGGGGAGCCTATTTCCCTCTCTCTTTCTCTCTGCCTGCCTCTCTGCCTACTTGTAATCTCTGTATGTCAAATGAATAAATAAAATCTCAAAAAAAAAAACCACAGAATATTATGTTTCAGGTTTCACTGATATCTTCCCAGAAATCTAGGGAACAGCCCTCTCTGATCTGAGCTGCCTGTTTGAAGCTATGCTGGAGAACAACGATTTCTCCTTTTCTTCTGCCTTTCAAATCTCACATAGGTGTCTCCACTGGCAGAATTTAACCAGGAACCACTCAGGGAAAAGTCTTCTGGAAAAGAGAATTCTGAGCTTTCTCCCGTGGTGCAGAGGAGAATGTAGAGAGGGGCGGCAATGGTGCTAAGCTGACCACAGAGAAGCTGGGGATAGAACAGAGAAGACGACAATGGGCTCCCTTCCCTCACAGAGCTTACAGTCTCCAGGGAGATCTGTACGTGCTAAGAGGGAAACACACAGGGCTGCGACCCAGAATTACACGGGCACTCTCTCAGGGCGCAGAGGCCTGAGAGATAACAGAGAGCCACAGCGATGTGAAGGGTGGGGTGCGGTGGGCTTGACTCTCTAGGTAGAGAATTGGCCAGGAAGTGGGTCCCCTAGCAGAAAAGAGTGTGGTATATTTTAAAAACAACAGGAGGCTGACACGAATGGATTTTGGTGGAGCTTGGCATCATTTTATGGTGGAGAGAATGGCCGAGGATGGATTGTGCTGGGCTTTACAGGACCTGTGATGATCTGGCATTTTGTTCTAAGTGAAATAGAAATGCTCCTACTCCAGGTGGATTTGGGCAAATGAGAGAAAGGCCTCTGCTCCCCGAAGCATTTCTATCTTGCTGGAAAATTGTTGTAAAATAGTTTTAGCAGAACAAGGCACTTCTTTGAAATCTACCAGAGGATATTTGTAATAAATACAAAATTTACAATGCCCCAATGTGAAAGGCACTCTTCCAAAGTTTTATTCTACTACAACCTGTACAAGTGTATATGGCAGCCTCTGTGGGGAGTCATGGAAGGCTTGCTGCGGGGGAAGTGGTACAGTCCTGTGTTGTCCCTGTGTGGAGGGGTCACGAGGAGAGGAGAGGACTTTAGATGAAGTGTTTTGGAAGAAGATCCGACGATATTTAGGAAGCAAAGGGACTGGATGAAGGAAGTAGGAAATAGGATGAGACGGTTGGTGGCAACTCACCAGGCTTGTGGCTGGGAGTGCAATTTCACTAAGACGGGCACAACTAGAAGCCCAGGGGCTTCAGAAAGAAGAAATGGAGGAGTAAGTAAAATCCTAGTGTTTGCCAGCTCTCCTTGAATGCTCTGCTTTCAACTAAAAGTTCATCAAACTCTTTGTCTTTTCCCAAATTAATACCTTGAAAAACTTACCCATTAAAATCAAGGACGATAATATGATCTTTGCCTTTCAGGTTTATCGAATTTATCAAATTCAATTATTGAGTTTATCGAAACTCAAATTTTACCAATATTTTCAAGTTCCTCTATGTTTCAGGGACTCTGCCACAGACTTTACACACCTTATCTCATTTCCTCTGCTCAGCAATCTGTGAGGTAGTTCCCATTTTTATCTTCATTTTACAGAGGAGATGTGAAGCTCAGAGAGAGAGATCTTATCACTCAATTTGAACATGGTGCGGTGGTTACAGGTGTCAGGCATGAGTCGATCCTATTGCCTTAGTCCCTTGTTTATGTCAGCTTTGTCAGCGCTATCCAATAGTACTTTCTGCAACATATTTTATATCTGCACTGTCCAGTAGTCATGTGGCTATTAAGTTCTTAAAATGTGGTGCGACTAAGGAACTAAATTTTTAATAACTACATGTGGTTAGTGGTTACCATATTTGTTGGTGCAGCTCTAAATCAGTGGAGTCCAAATTGGCTTACGCACAGCCCAGGGAGGAGAGAGAACATGAGAGTAGAGAAAGAAAACCCACACAATGTTTTAAATAATTATTTCTGATTTTTTTGTTTGTATATTTTATAATGTACCTAATATATTAGTTATATAATAGATGTGTGTATATATGCACACTATATATTGTATCTACTATTACATGTGTAATTAATATCTATTATATACAATAGTTTTTATCTAACACTTACATAGCACTTACCATGTAACAGGCATTATGCTTTACAAATATTAACTCATTTAATCTTCATAATGATACTGTGAGGTAGATGGTTTCATTACAGTCCTTTTGGCTTCTAAGTCCATGCATTTTAGGATAAACTAAGTAAGTATATTGGGAGGGGAGTGTGGGCAAACATTTTACTGATGACTGAGTGACCAAAAATGTTCGGTGACAATTGCTGTAGACAAGATATAGCAACTCCTAACCTCAAAATTTAAAAAGATTTTGGGTGATCAAGCCTACCTTTTTTCCACTGATGAAATGTTGCTTTGCATGTAGAGAAGGCGGAGGCTGAAGAAAGGTGCGGGTAGGGTGATGGTTGAAACAAATGTCCCGTGAACATTGTCCTTGTCTACAGAGACAACTATAGCTAACACATGTGAAGATTTGTATGATGGGGATACTGTTAAGTTTCCCCATTTTAAAAAAGTTCATCCTTGCTAGTTTTGTTCTAGTTACTAATTAAAAAAAAAAAAAAATGTTTCTGAGACATTGAAATAGGGGAGGATGGGAGCCGAAGACCTAGAGGAGGTAGAATCCCAGATAGAAAGGGGATCAGAAACAAGACCTGCTCCTCCTGTTCCCTTGGTGGGTGCTCATTTACGCGCAGCTTGGGTGCTGGCGGATCTAATTCCAGAAACATCAAACAAAGGTTAAATATCCTTGAAATAATAGACCAATGGGAAAGATAAAATTTACCTAAATCTAATTTTCACCTACACACTTTTTGTGTGGAGTATGCCGTCCCCTTTCCCCAGTCCTTGGCCATTTCGGACAGCTTGCTATCTCTCCACGTACCCACCAGCGCGCTTAGCGAACAGTGGCTGCGGTATGAGGAAGGGCAGGTTTAACCTTATATACTGTCATTACCGTTTCCAAGTATGTGAAGTAGGTAAATGAGGTTTTGCAGCGTCAGGGCAAAGTTCTGGTAAGACCAGAGTTCCAAGGCAGGCAATAAAGTCTTGCACTTAAAGGGCCGTGCAGAGTCCGCGGGTGTCTGTGTTGCAACCGCAGCTCTTTCGGTTTCAAGAGGTGGGGGTTTCAGGGAAAGCAAATGAAAGGTGTGACGGGCAGGAAAGCCGCGCTAACTGGGAGTAGCCAACAGACGTCTGCCCGCACGCCTCTGGGCATCTAACATCCAAAAAGCCTTTCTTTCCCGCCCGCAGAAAGTTCTTGAGTTGCCTGGGGACGCCCGTTCGGTGGGCGGGGAAAGGCAACCCAACCTTCCTTCTCTTCTTCCGAAAAAACCCTCGTAATGAGATGAACAATCCTTTCCAAAGGATTGCCAAGAGCCAGGAACACCAGGTGAAACGTCCCACGCGCACCCAACAGATGCCAGGGCGCGCGTCCACAGAGTGAACGGAGAAACCGACTCTCCGTCCCTGCTGCCTAGGTGGGTGTGGCCTTCGCTGAGGCCCCTCCCCCTCGAGCACGTCGCGCGGGGCCGCACGGGCGGGGCGAGGGAACAAGCAAGAAAGGGCGGGGAGTGAGCCTTGTGGGTGTGCTCGTGCCCGAGCGCTCGCGCCTGGCGTGTGGGCGGCGGCGCGCTCGTGTACGCGCAGGGGAGAGACCAGCCCAAGCGGCCGTTGTGGGGTTCGACTGGAGGAGCGGGGGAGTCACCTGCGAGCGGCGGTGCCGGCCGGCCGCTTGCCCGCCCGCCCGCCCGCCGCGTCCGGATCGCGCCGGCTGCGCGGGGCCGCTGGCTGCACACACCCCGGGAGGCTGGGGCGGACGAGCGGGCAGAGTCCGCGCTGGGCGCCCGGGACGAGGAGGAGTCGGACCTTCGCCGCCGCCGCCGTCGTCGCCGCCCGCGCCCGCCTGGGTAGGTGAAGCCCGAGGTTGGTTGTGCGCCGGTCCCTGGCGGGCCGGGAGAGGAGAAGCGAAACTTTCTGGCGCTTCCCCCCGCGGTCCCTGGGCCGTCTGCGGCGCGGGGAGGTGTTGTCGTCGCGGGCGGCGGCCGACGCCATGTTGGGGTCTGTGAGAAACGGGGCGCTCCCGGCCGCTCCCCGCGCGCTGGGGCTGGCCTGCGGACGCCGGAGCGAGCCGCGCCCGCCCGCAGAACACCGCCGCCTGCGCCCGCGGGCTCGGGGGCTGTCCGGAGGGTCCGCGCTGGCGCCTGCCGGGGCGGCGGGGCCGCGGACCGCGGGGCCGGGCACGGGCGGAGGCGCCAAGGGGGTCCCGAGGTCGAGCGAGAAGTTGCGGGGCACGAGGGCTGCGGTCCCGTTCGCGGCCAGTGGAGTCTCAGGGCCCCATCGTCTTTCTGTCCAAAAAGTTTGAGGGGTCTGGGCATTAGGGAAGTTGTGAGTTGAACGGCATATTTTTATGTGACTCGGGGCAAAAAATGGCACCGCAGAATTTGTTCCGATGGAAGCGTTGGCTCGAACACGTTTATTTAGAGCCACTTAAAGTTGCATGGTCTTCGGCCGAATTTATTTTTCCTTTTTAAAATTTTCCCGAGGTCCGAGAGCTTGCTGCTCCTGTTGCTTGAATTCCCTTGTGTGTTCATGTACTATAGCAATAACTCGTGAGTGTGCGGTGGAAACGGTAGTATTAGGGTTACACATAACTAAGCCCTTTTGTAATTCGTGGACTCACAAAGTATGTAAGTTGATAAATACCTTCTTTGTTGTGATTTAGTACGTTGCAGGAGAGACTTACTAAGGAACTTTGACACACTTAAAGGCATGTGTCTTAAGGTGAAGTAATCTTGACATTACGAAGCTTTTTTCCTTCTCTTTTGTTTTTTTAAAGGTGAGTGCCTGCCATGTTTTGATCATTCACCCTTTTTTTCTGTACTGTAGTAGCTCACGGGGTCCTCAGGTTAATTCAGTATTAAGGAAAGCTTCTATTTTTAATCTCTTCAGGTCTTGACAGCGCTGGAGGTGAATGGTATTAGGTTTCTGTACTTAATTGGAAAGCACATCCTATCGCCTCCAAACACAAAAGTGGTGTACTAACCCAAGGGATCAAAAAAGATTCAGCCTGAATTACCCCAGTCAATGAATGTAAATTGATGTGTTTCATAAAGGCATCTTAGCTTTAAAATTCTGTTAAATGAACTGAAGGGGCTCTTAACCACAAAGAGGATGAGCCCTAAAACATTTCTTGGAGAATTTCTCTTCTTAACCTAGAGGTAATGATAGAGCTTCTGCTCAGATTTGGCTGCTAATTTCCTTAGTTCTTAAATCCTTTTTGTTTTGCTCCATTGTCGAGTAAACATCATTATACACATTTGTTTTTCTGGATGAAGAGATCACCTAGGAATGAGGTGACTTAACTAACTTCGTAAGTCTTGCAGCCAAACTGGTATTTAACTGAGGTCTTTATGATTCTGAAGCCTTCGTGTTTTTCCTATAGCATTAACTTTGTGGGATACCGAACTCCTGTCCTGGAGCAGTCTCTGTCCACTTTGTTTCCTCTGTCTTTGCTGCTCTGATTTTAGTTCCTCAGTAAATTTTTTTCCTAGAGAGCTGATTTACAAGGGTTCTTGTGAAATTTTCACTTGAGTCTGTACTTTTTGAAACCTTCTCTGTGCTGTTCTCCTTACCCTACCCCCCTTTTCCTCCCCAAGAATAATTAACTTATCCCATTGCCATCCAGTAAATACTACACTGATCTGTCATGCTACCTCCTTGACTAAATAGCCATTGCATGATTGACCTCTTCATCCCCAGTGTGCAGAGAACATAGCAGATGCTAAGGAAAGGCTTGAATGGATGAGGGCACATCTGTTCCTTGTAAATATACTTCATGAATTTCTTATTAAATTGCCCTTCCCAGGGGCACCTGGGTGGCACAGTCGGTTAAGCATCCAACTCTTGGTTTTGGCTCAGGTCATGATCTCAGGGTTGGGGGCTCCACAGTCAGAGCAAAGTGTGCTTGAGATTCTTTCCCTCCCTTTCTGCCCCTCCTTTCTTTCTGTGCTCCCTCAGGAGCGTACGCACTCGCTCTCTCTCAAATAAATAAGATATAAAATAAAATAAATTGCCCTTTCCATGGGCATAGAAGTTCAGTCTTCTCTAATACTTTTTTTTGGTGGGGGGAGGATGTTTATCTTGTTAATAACTAAGTAAATTTAGGCCTGGAGATACAGAACTTGAATGCTTATGAAATTTCTAAGTAGATAATGGTATAATCACCAAAGAAGCAGCAATGTGGCAACAAAAGAGTAATAATCATAATTTTAAAGTGTGATTGAATTTGTACTAGGTGGAAATAGAGGTAATTCCTTATAAATTTGAAGGTCATGTTTATACATTTAAGCTCTTTGATGGAGCAACTCTCATTACTCTGTCAGTTATTGTTTTGTCAGAATTATCTTAGGATTTTGGTTTAGAATGCCTTACTTAATGGAAAGCATATAAAAATTGCTTTTCTGTTGATAAGCTTATCTATGAGAACCAGCTTTGTATGCCAGCTGCATGCTTAATAGCAATGTTCTTGTTGGCTTAGCTGAATAAAGTATACTTCATAGATGCACTTGCAGAGTGCTATGTCAGGTTGCAAACCTCTCTAGGTGAAGGTGTTTGCTAATTATATAATGAAATTACTGTAGAATTTGGGGTTAAATCCCTGCCCCCCCCAAAATAACTTTCCCTCCAACCCATTAATTACACACACTAGTGTGCCTAATTTGTAAGGTTCTAGGAAGGAAGAGAAGGCATTCAAATAGTTACCGTGAGTGCTAGAGAAAGTAGGTTGCGTGTGGGGTGGACTGGAACAAACATCCCTAGCTGTACTCCTTACTGACCTGTGACTCTAGAACAAGTTGCTTCATTTCTCTAAGTTTCACAGGACTAATTTGTGAAATGGACACAGATAGTTACCTCAAAGTGTTGTGAGGATTTACTAAAATATGTTTGTGGAAGTGCCTGGTGCATGATACTCAGTAAGTTGTATTAGCAAATGAACAAAGTGATTGTCATTTACGTAGAATCATAGAATTTTTTAAAGGAAGCAACTTTTAGGGGCACTTGGGTGGCACAGTTGGTTGAGCATTCGACTTTTGGTTTTGGCTCAGATCTGATCTCTGGGTGGTAGGATCCACCCTAGGTGGGGCTCCCAGCTCACCATGGAGTCTGCTTGAGACTCTTTCTCCCTCTGCTCCTGCTCATTCCTGCATTCTCTCTCAATTAAAATCTTAAAAACAAAACCAAAAAAAGTAAGCAGCAGTTAGAAATATGTATTTTAGTTCTCAACCTTGGATGCACATTAGAATTCCATGAGGAACTTATTAAAAATGATTCCTGAACTCCACCCTGGAACCCTAGAACCAAGTAAGAATTGCTGGGTTTGGGGTCAAAGCATAGGTAGTTTTGCCTGTGTTTTGTTTGTTTGTTTGTTTGTTTGTTTTTTAAACACCCATGATTTTAATGTGTAGTCAAGGTTGAGAATCACTGATAAAATTCACTCTCCCATTTCTTTAGTCTCTTCGTTTTGTGGTTGAATAAAGTACAGAGACAGATTAAGTGCCCCCCAAATTCCTATCAGACTACAAAGAATATATCTGAGTCAGAGGAAAGTGAAGTATATAAAGGTTACAGTACAGTTATAATCATTTCAGACCAGAAAGGTGGGCCACATTTGTAAGTAACTACAGTTGACTTACTCCAGTGACACTCACCACCACTCTGCATCAGCAACCTACACGGATGACCCAGTTATTTAACCTTGTCATCATTTTGAACTACCTCAGGTCTTAAACTAACGAGGTGGTGATTCAAGAGCCCATGTTTCTGTTTTCCATCATACCTGATGAACCAGCTTTTTGTCCTCATTGTCTTCACCCAGGCTGTTCGTTTTCTACCTTTCCGGTGCTGAGCGTTGTAGTTCATATTCTGTGAACTCACTAGCACCTCATATTCCTCTCCTTGACCTTTGCTGTATATAGCTGGTCGATTCTCAACTTGTAAATACCAGTTTCCTTTTTCTGCCTAGCACTCCTGAAAAAAGTCACAACTTCTGTGACTGTTGAGTATTTATTTTCCAGCTGCCTCTGTACTAGCTGCTTTCTAATCCTTTTCTCATCCCCAAGTTGACTCATTTTCTCTGTTGTGTTTTCAGTCTAACTCAGATTCTTAACCCCAATCTTGAAATGCTTGACTCTTAGGATGAACTTGCTTCTAAAACGATTAAGATTTTGTGATGTGAATTTTCTATTTTCTCCTTTGCATTAACTTTTTCTTCTTTTTTTCTTTCCATTTTTGTAAGTGGAATTATACTTCTTTGTTTGTGTCATTTAAATAGTAGTTGGGGAAAAATTAAAAAGATCTTTATTGTGTGTTCATATTTTTATCAGTTGTATCTGTAATTTTGCATTTGTTTTTTACACTTATATTTTTCTACATGTTCTTCTTTACATCTTATTACTTAAGCAGTAAGTATTTTTTGTCTATGAGAGAATATGTGTTGGGGGCCTGGGTGGCTCAGTCAACGTTAAGCTTAAGCATTTACCTTGGGCTCCCATCATGATCCCAGAGTCCCACATCAGGCTCCCTGCTTAGCAGGGAGTCTGCTTCTCCCTCTGACCCTCCCCCCCATCTTGTGCTTACTCGCTTGCTCTCTCTCATTTACTCACTCTCTCTCGGAAATAAATAATAAATAAAATCTTAAAAAAATATATGTGTTCATTATAAAATAATTAGGCAACTAAAAATATTTTATCCTGGTACTTAGAGACAATGAGTACTAAATTTTTGGTGTGTATCTTTCCAGACTTAAAAAAAAAAAAAAGGTTTCTATTATATGTGTTGTTTAGAAATCTTTAATAACTGCCTTATTTAACAGTTTTCCACATTAAATATTAATCTCTGTTCTCTCAAGAACTGTCGAAAAATCATTATCTGGATATGCTATAATTTACATAACTAGGCTCCTGTTGTTGAATGCTTAGGTTATTTCTGGCTTTTCAGCATTATTAAGACAAAGCTAGAGTGAACTTCTGTATGTGAATAACTATACAATGGTCAGTTTTTTTGCATATGTTCTTGGAAATAGAATTCTTGTGTAAACTTTCTAGAGTGCTTCTGATGCCAAAAATGGCATTTAGAAAAGTTGTTTTCTGTGAAGAATTAGTGCCCATTTCCCCCACATCTTAGGTGAGTAATCATTTTCATTTTTACTTCTTTGATTAGCACTGAACCAACATTATTCCATTTACTGGTCATTTTTATTTGTTGTTTTGGAAATTGTATCTCATCCATTTTTCTTTGGGGATATTTCCCCTTTTTTCTTTTGATTTAATTATATGGGCCTTTTATATAGTAAAAATGTTGGGGACGCCTGGGTGGCTCAGTTGGTTAGGCCACTGCCTTCAGCTCAGGTCATGATCCCAGGGTCCTGGGATCGAGTCCCACATCGGGCTCCTTGCTCAGCGAGGAGCCTGCTTCTCTCTCTGCCTCTGCCTGCTGCTCTGCCTGCTTGTGTTCTCCCTCCCTCTCTCTCGCGCTCTCTCTGACAAATAAATAAAATCTTAAAAAAAAAAAAAAAGTTGACCCTTTGTCATATGTTAGAAATATTTTTCTTAAACTTTAATGCTTTTTTTCCCTTCATTGTTGCAGTTTTAAAATTTTATGTGGTAAATATCTTCTTTTAAGACATTTGGCTTTTTCATGGTATATATAATGACCATTCCTTTCTATGGCTAGAAATTTAGGTTCTGTTTTTCACTATTAGAGTTAATGCCAGAGGGAAAACTTTTTACGTACAGCACGTGTGCCCCTCCCCCAACCCCACAAGAGTTTCTTTCTCAGGATAAATTTCTATGGTTAAAAATGCCAGGGTCAAAGGGCAGTGCTTTCTGAAGCCATTGGTCCTCAATTTTTTCACGTGTTTCCACTGCTATTTGTGACTTTTGGCACAATCAGGTTATTTAGTCTCTGAGACTTGTGAGACACGTGAACGCGTGTTGAAAAGGTGCTTTGTGCTCTTTCTCCCCTTCTCTCTTCTTTTGCTTGTCTCTTGCTTTCTAAAGTAGGTGTTCCCTTAAGTTCAGTCCTTTGACTTCTGTCTTCCAAGCATCAACCAGCATCTCTGTATAAATGACTACTTAGTCTTTTTCAGTCCTGGAGCTCCCTGCTCATCCTGGCATTTGTGTTTGTCTTGTGGATACCCTGATGGTACTTCAAGATGAGTATGTCCTAAACTGATGTCTTCGTCCTCCAAGCAAACCTAGCATCTACCAATGACTTATGCTTAGACCTTTGAAGTCATCTTGCACTCACTTTTCACCCATATATTCAGTTGGTTTCTAAATCCTATTTTCTGTACCTCCTAAGTCTCTCTTCCCCTTTTTATTTTTTTTTTTTAAGATTTTATTTATTTACTTGACAAACGGAGATCACAAGTAGGCAGAGAGGCAGGCAGAGAGAGAGGAGGAAGCAGGCTCCCTGCTGAGCAGAGAGCCTGATGCGGGCTCGATCCCAGGACCCTGGGATCATGACCTGAGCCGAAGGCAGGGGCTTTAACCCACTGAGCCACCCAGGCGCCCCCCCCCCTTTTTATTTCTGCTGTCAATTATTGTGACTCAGGCTTTTGTTACCCTCTGGGGTTTTGTTTTGTTTTGTTTGCCTTCAGTCTAACTTCAGTAGTCTCTCCAGTCATCCTGCCTACTGCTTTTGTGTACTGATTAACCTTTTCCTATTTGAAAGCCTGTCTTCCTGTTGCCTATATAATAAAGTCTAAACTCTTTAGTCTGATGCTTATTTTCCTTTGCAGTTTGGCTCTTCTCTATCTTACAAGATTTCTCTTCTGCCACCATACTTTGTTCTGACCCTACCTGCTCCAGCCTGGGCTCACCTGTTTCTTCTCTGAGGAATATGTTTGTATACCATTACTCCCTGTATCCCTCCCTCTCCCCCAAATAGTTTGACCTACTACTTTTGCTTTATGGCCCAGCTTGAATTTCTAGTCATATTAGAGTTACTTCTAGATATTCCCCCTGGCCACAATTACCTCCCAACTAAACACTTTGGCCTTGGGCTTCATCACTCTTATTTATTTATTTATTTTTAAGATTTTTTTTTTTTAATTTATTTATTTGATAGACAGAGATCACAAGCAGGCAGAGAGGCAGACAGAGAGAGAGAGGAGGAAGCAGGCTCCCCACAGAGCAGAGAGCCCGATGCGGGCCTTGATCCCAGGACCCTGGGATCACGACCCGAGCTGAGGGCAGTGGCCTTAACCCACTGAGCCACCCAGGTGCCCCACTCTTATTTATTTATTTTTTATGTTTTTGGTTGGTTTCTCCTCTGCTCCTTAAACTGAGTGCACAGATTTAAATTAATCATATTCCTTAGTTCCTAGCATACTACATGGGTACCAAACTCTTTTCTTGTCTTTTGTTTTCTTCTTTACCATTTATTCCCATCACTCTCTTTCCTATAGACACATACCCTAATGTATAACACATGAATTAAAAAGTTTTATGTATATAAACTTGGATTTATAGCTGTCTTTCTCCTTCACAGAGATTGTTAGTTTCAGTACTTCTGTCTTTTTATTAATACTTCGTACAGAGTAAGAGGTCAGTAAATGTTTGCTGCTACTTCAACAAATTTATAGAAAATTAGTATTGCTCTTACCAGCTTCGCTATTGCCTAGACCAAGAACCTGTGGATTTATTTCAGCTTTATTCTTCCACTTCTGGTTAGTTATAGCAGTCTTGAACCTGATTGCTATTCTTTTCCTGTTGCAAACTTCACTCTTAACAACTCATCAGACCACTCCTTCCAGAAGCTTCAGAAAGAACTCTCAAGAACCAAGATCTGTTCTATTTTTTTTTTCCTTCCCTGTTTTTCTACTAAATAACTCCCTCTAGCCTCTAATGCATCTGTACATTTGACTTTTTTTAACACATTTTCTTGCAGAGCTTTTTGCCTTTACTATTATTTTGCCTTTTGAGGTTTCACTTATTGTTCACATCTGTTTCAAGTGTTCAAATGCTACATTCTTCAAGCCATACCTTCACTATTCCTTTTTTGCTTCCTTACTGCTTTGTTAACTATTTTTATCACAGTACTTAACTCATTTGCTTTTTATTAAAATTTTGTGGTACATGTCTTAAATCCCAGTGTCTCCTTCATTCTTTTTTCCCTCTGACACAAAGCATAAAGCCTTGAAATGTGGTGAGCAGATTGCAACTGCTTTGAAAAATACTAAAGAAAATTTGTCAGGGATATGATGAAATAACCAGCTCCACAGCAGTATTTATTTGAGCTTTACTAGATTTTCAATATTATACTGTGGTTTCTTTACAGCAGTCAACACTGTACAGCTGCCCCTGTATAAAAATTTTCTGAAATGATGCACTTCTTTATCTGAATTTTGTTGGTGGTGAAAATATGCACACATCATCATTTTTTATTTGCTAACTAAACAGCTGTGCTTCTTGGCAAGAGAAGAAATCATTTTTGTATATTATGATGAGATTGATTTTTTTTTAAAACAGGATCTGTCATGCTCAATACTTAGAATTCATAATTAGATACTAGTTAAATGGATCCAAACATTTGCTTGTAAATTTAAAATCTGTGGGTGTAGTGAAGCAATTGATGTGTAGGTTTGGTTCCTGTTTTCTGTGAACACCAGTATAGATGTCAAAATGAAGTCTTTGATTTTTGTCAAACTCTAGGTTAAAAAGCTGCTGCTACTTCTAACTGCTGGCCATACTCAACTCAATACAGACTGATGGCATATATATGCAAACATTATTGTAGGTGCTTTGAGGAATACAGAGTTGTAGGAAAAGATACTCTTGTTTCTAGGAACCTCCAGTCTTTTGGGGGGAAAGCAGATATACACATCTTTAGAAAACCTAGTAGCATGTAAGTGCCATTAGGTGGTACTGATATAAAATGGTATGAGTATTTAAAGATGAAACAGTTTTCTGGCTGTGAGTACTGAACTGACTGCATCATGAGGAATTGGTAAAATTTCAGAATAGCAGGGGAGGGGGCCACATATTGGGCTCAGAGGTAGGTGAGGAAGCTCAGCATATTCTGGGAATGCCATGTAATCTGCTTTGACTATAACAAAGAGTACATATAGAAAGAGGTAAAACTGGAAAGATATAGCATGGGACAGGCTGGGGCTTAACTCTGAAAGGCTTTGAATGCCAGATTAAGGATTTTAGATTTAATTTGATCAGCCAGGGAACCTTTGGGTTTTGAGTAGGGATTACCTGATTATGGTGTAGTTAAAGAATATTAATCTTGGAGAATTTGGGTGGCTTAGTCAGTTGAACATCTAACTCTTGATTTCGATTTGGGTCATGATCTCGGGGCCATGGAATTGAGCCCTACATCGAGATCCACATTGGGCATGGAGCTTCCTTGAGATTCTCTTTCTGCCCCTCTGCCCCTTCCTCCCCTACCACATGTGTGGGCATATGCACATGTTCTCTCTCAAAAAAAAAAAAAAAGAATAATCTTGCCTTGTGCTATATGCCATAAATGCTAGTTTAAGTCTGGATGTCCTGTTTAAAACTTGAGGTCTGTATTTTTCTCACTATCTCCTACCTCTCCAAAAACCTTTTGTAACTCCCAGTGTCTCTATTCTGGTTTTCCAAATTCTCTAAAATCCTCCACTATAGCTTAGTTTTTATACACCATGGTAAATTTCTCTAGCAAGCCTGACTTATTTGAAATTGCCTTTACTGACACCCTATACACTTTTCACTTCCTTTTAGTATATTTGAGTGATCACTTTTAGTCTTTTTTGCTTATTACCATGTTTTAATATTTTTTCTCTTATCAGTGGCTTTCTCCACATACATAATATGGTTCACATAAGTGAAATATTTCTCTAATATTTCTGAAGGTAGCAAAGTCTAATAGAAAAACATACATTTTTATAAAAACTAGCTGTGAGACAATGGGAAAATTGTTTATATATGACTTAATTTACTCTTTTGTAAAATGTACGTAATTACCACTTAACAAAATTTAGATCATTAAAATAGTAAAATGTGGAAGTGCCCAGCATGTGTATAGGTGTTGAGTAAATGTTAGTTTTTTTATTCTTTTTTCCTTTTCTGGCTAAGCCTGTAGAGTATGCATTTGAATTTACTCTTCAATAATAGATCTGGAGAGACTTTTTAAAAAATTACTGTGGCTTCTCTCTAAATGTTCAAATTTTGTTCAGTTCTGTCAATCTTGCTTTATATGAGTTTAAATTTAAAATATAAATGTTCGTCCCTTTTTTTTCTTATCTAAAACATGAACTTTTTTTTTATTAATCACTAATTTCTACAATATATGTTGTGGAAGGGGTGTTCAAGATGATGGTATAGGAACTCCTCTCCTCCATGGACACACTGAATCTACAGCTACCTATGGACCAATTTCCTCTGATTAAGTACCTGAAAACTAGCCAAACAACTCCTTACAACAGACAGGAAAAGGGCCACACTGAGACAGGTAGGAGAGGCAGAGAGGCAGTCTTGCCAAAAACTCCACCCACTGTGGCAGTGCACAGTTGGGATGGATCTCACAAGTGGAGCAGATCCTTGAGGAGCCTGGAGTCTCTGCCCTGATAAAGTAATGGTCATAAAGATGCTCATAGAACTTAGAAGAATGAACCCAGTGAGAACTTCAGCAGAGATAGAAAAATAAGGAAGTACTTAGCAAACTCACAGAGCTGAAGAATACAGTAACTGAACTGAAAAATACACTAGAGGCATTCAACAGCAGACTAGATGAAGCAGAAGAAAGACTCAGTAGTTTAGCAGTCCAGGCAGTGTAACTCACCCAAATAGAGCAGCCCCCCCCCCAAAATAAATAAATAGTACTTTTTTTTTTTTTTTAATGAAGATAGCTTTAGAGACCTAAGGGACAATATCAAGCAGAATAACATTGGCATTATAGGGGTTCCAGAAGGAGAAGAGAGAAAGGATGGGGCAGAAAACTTATTTGAAGACACAATGGCTGAAAACTTTCCTAACTTGGGAATGAAACAGATATCCAGATCCAGGAAGCCAAGAGAGTTCCAAATAAGATGAATTCCCAAAGATCCACACCAAGACACCTTGTAATTAGAAGGTCAAAAGTTAAACAGAGCATCTTAAAAGCACCAAGAGAAAAAACAATGGTAACAAGATACGCATATTTTTCAGCAGAAACTTTGCAGGCCAGAAGGGAATGTGGCACAATGTATTCCAAGTACTGAAAGATAAGAGCTTCCAATTAAGAATATTTTATGTGGCAAGATTACTATTCAGAATTGAAGGAGAAGTAAAGAGTTTTTGCAAACAAAAGCTGAAGGAGCTGGTCACCAGTAAACCAATGTTACAGAAATGTTTAAAGGACTTCTTTAAGCTGAAAATAAAGGGCATTAATAAGATAACATTGGAAAATATAAATCTCTCTGGTAAAGGTAAATATACAGCAAAGAGAGTGGATAAATTATTTATAAAGCTAATATGAAGGTTAAAAGATAAAGGTAATTTTTTAAAAACCTGTAGCTATAATAATCAGTTAAGGGATACACAAAATAAAAAGTGACATCAAAAACAAAACATGGGTCAGAAAGTTAGAGTTTTAAGAATACATTTAAACTTAAGTTGCTGTCAAGTCAAAATAGACTGTTTTGTGTATATAGGATTTTATATATGAGCCTTATGGTAATGACAAAGCAAAAACCTATTACAGTTACACAAAACATAGTAAGAAAGAAATCTAAGCATAACATTGAAGAAAGTGTTAACCACAGGGAGGGAGCAAGAGAAGAAGAAAGGAACAGAGATGAGCAACAATACAGCCAGAAATCAATAATTACTTTAAATGTAAAAGGATTAAATTCTCCAATCAAAAGACACAGTGGTTGAATAGGTTTAAGCAACAACCAAAAAAGACCCATCTATACGCTGCTTACAAGAGACCTACCTCAGGTGTAAAGACACACACAGAAAGTGAAGAGATGTGAAAAGATTTTTTCATGTAAATAGAACCCAAAAGAAAGCTGGAGTAGCTATAGGTATATCAAACAAACTAGACTTTTAAAAAAGACTGTAGTAAAAGACAAAGATAGGCATAGGCATTATATTATGATAAGGGGGTCAATCCAGCAAGAGGATTATAACATTTGTATGTATTTATGCACCCAACATAGGAGCACCTAAATAATGTTTGCTGTACATAACAGACCTAAAAGGAGAAATTGACAGCAGTATGATAATAGTAAGGGACTTTAAAGCCCCACTTACATCAATGGATAGATTACCCGGATAGGAAATCAATAAAGAAACATCAGCCTTAAACAACACATCAGACTAGATGGATTTATTAGATACATACAGAACATTCCATCCAAAAGCAGCAGAATACACATTCTTTCAAAGGCAGATGGAACATATTCTCCAAGATAGATCATATGTTACCCCACAAAACAAGTCTCAACAAATGTAGGAAAATTGAAATCATATCAAGCATCTTTTCTGACCACAGTGATATGAAACTAGAAATCAGTTGCAAGAAGAAAACTAGAAAAACCTCAAATATTTAGAGATTAAACAACATGCTACTAAACAGTCAGTGTGTTGATGAAGAAATCAATGGAGAAAAAAATTTTTTTAATACTTTGGGGGAGCCTGGGTGGCTCAGTTGGTTAAGCACCCAACCCTCAATCTCAGCTCAGGTCTTGAGCTCAGGGTTGTGAGTTCAATACTAAGGCTGGGTTCCACACTGGGTGTGGAGCCTACTTAAATAAATTTTTTTAAAAAAATTTTTTTAATACTCTGGGACAAATGAAAATGGAAACACAATTTACCAAAGTCTGTAGTAGGCAACAAAAACAGTTCTAGGAAGGAAATTTATAGCATTATAGGTCCACCTTAAGAAACAAGAAAGATCTCAAATAATCTGACTTTATGCCTAAAAGAAATAGAAAATGAAAAATAAACAGCCAAAGTTAGTAGAAGGAAGGAAATAAAGAACCAAGCAGAAATAAATGAAAAAGAGTCTAAAAAGACAATAGGAAAGATCAATGAACTGAAAGCTGGTTTTTTGTTGTTTGTTTGTTTTTTTAAAGATAAAATTGACAGAGCTTTAGCTAGACTTGCCAAGAAGAAAAGGGAAGGGCTCAAATAAATCAGAAATGAAAGAGAAGTTACAGCTGATGCCACAGAAATACAAAGGATCATAAGAAACTATTGTAAACACTTACATATCAACATATTGGACAGCCTGGAAGAAATGGACCCAAATTTCTAGAAATACACAATTTTCCAAGACTGAATAATGAAGAAGTAGAAAATCTAAATAGATTGATTAGGTAAGGAAATCAAAGCTATAATCAGAAACCTCCCAGCAAAAGCCCAGGACCAAATGGCTTCACAGATGAACTCTGTCAAACATTTAAAGAGTTAATACCTACCCTTCTCAAACTTTTCCAAAAAATGGAAGAGGAGGGAATGCTTCCAAACTCACTTTACAAGGCCAACATTATCTTATACTAGAACCACACAGGGGCATCACACACAAAAAAATTGTAGGCCAATATTTCTAGTGAACACAGATGCAAAAGTCATCAATAAAATATTAGCAAACCCTTACTCAACAATACATTAAAAGGATAATTGAGTGGGATTTATTCCAGGGATGCAAGGATGGTTTAACATTTGCAAATCAGGGGCGTCTGGGTGGCTCAGTGGGTTAAAGCCTCTGCCTTCAGCTCAGGTCATGATCTCAGGGTACTGGGATCGAGCCCCACATCAAGCTCTCTGCTCTGCAGGGAGCCTGCTTCCCTTTCTCTCTCTCTGCCTGCCTCTCTGCCTACTTGTGATCTCTGTCACATAAATAAATAAAATCTTAAAAATTTTTGCAAATCAATGTAACATGCCCCATTAACAAAATAAAGGATAAAAATATATGGTCATCTCAATAGATAGAGAAAAAGCATTTGTCAAAATTCAATATTTATTTATGATAAGAACTCTGTATATGTGAATATAAAGAAAACATTCATCAACATAATAAAGGCTATGTATGGGTGCCTGGGTGGCTCTGTTGGTTAAGTGACTGCCTTTGGCTCAGGTCATGATCCCGGAGTCCTGGGATTACTCCTACATAGGGCTCCCTGCTCTGCAGGAAATCTGCTTCTCCCTCGGACCTTTCTCCTCTCATGCTCTGTCTCGTTTTCTCTCTCTCAAATAAATAAAATCTTAAAAAATAAAATAAAGGCTATGTATGACAATCCCAGAGTTAAGATCATACTGAATGGTGAAAAACTGAAAACTTTTCCTCTAAGGTTAGGAAAAAGACAAGGATGCCTGCCCACTTTCACCACTTTTATTAAACATAGTATTGAAAATCCCCAGTCACAGTGGTTAAGCAAGAAATAAAAGCTGTCCAAATTGGAAAGAAGTAAAACTCATTATTTGCAGATGACTTGCTTTTATATATAGAAAACCCTAAAGACTTTGCTATTAATAAACTAATAAATAAATGCAGTAGAGTCACAGCATAGAAAATAAGAAATCGTGCATTTCTGGGACTCCTGAGTAGCTTCATTAAGCGTCTGCCTTCCACTCAGGTCATGATCCCAGGTACTGGGAATCAAGTCCCACATGGGGCTTTCTCTTCAGCAGGGAGCCTGCTTCTCTCCCTCTGCCTGCAGCTGCCCCTGCTTGTGCGCACGTGCTCGCTCTCGCACTCTCTCTCTCTCTGCCAAATAAGTAAAGAAAATCGTTTTTTTTTAAATCTTGCATTTCTATATGGTAAAAACGAACTATCCAAAGGAAAGAAAGGAAACAGTCCCATTTACAACTGCATCAAAAAGAATAAAATACCTAGGAATAAATTTAACCAAGGAGATGAGAAACCTGCACGCTGAAAACTGTAATGAAAGAAACTGAAGAAGACACAAATGGAAAGATATTCCATGTGCATGGTTTAGAAGAATATTCTTAAAATGTCCATATTTCCCAAGTAATTTACAGATTCAGTGCAAACCCTACCAAAATCCCAGTGGTATTTTTCACAGAAATGAACAATCCTAAAATTTTGTATGGACCACAAAAGACCCTGAGTAGCCAAAGCAGTCTTGAGAAAGAAGAACAAATGTGGAGGCATCACACTTCCTGATTTCAGACTATATTGAAGGAGGCAAGAATATACGATGGGAAAAGGACTGTCTCTTTAAAATGTGGTATTTGGAAAACTGGACAGCCACATGTAAAACTAGGATACTGTCATTTACCATACACAAAAATCAACTTAAAATGGATTAAAGTCATGAATATAAGACCTGAAACCATAGAACTCCTAGAAGAAAATATAGGCAATGAGCTGTTTGACATCTATCTTGGCAGTGATTTTGGCGGTCTGACTCCAGTAGCAAAAGCAACAAAAGCAAAAATAAATAAGTAGAATTACATCAAACTAAAAAGCTTCTGCACAGCAAACGTAGCCATCAACAAAAAGGCAACCTACTGAATGGGAGAAAATAGTTGCAAATCATTATCTGATAAGGGATTTATTTCCAAAATATATAAAGAGTTATTACAACTCAATAGCCAAAAAACAATCAATTTTAATAAATAATGGATAAAGGATCTGAATAGATATTTTTTCAAAGAAGACATACAGATGGCCAATAGGCCCATGAAAACATGCTCAGTATCACTAGTCATCAGGGAAATGCAAATCAAAACTACAATGTATCACCTCACACCTGTTAGAGTGGACATATATATATATTTATATTATATATATTTTATGTAATATATATTTATATATATATAAATTTGTAATGTGTGTGTGTATATATATATATATATATATATATATAAAATGGGATAGTGCTCAGACATAGAATAAGGTCTCGCCATTTTGAGCATGTTATGCTAATGAAGTCAGGCAGAAGCAGTACTGTATGATCTCACTTAAAATTGGAATCTAAAAGCAAAGATGAACAAAAAAACTCAAAGAGAATGGTGGTTGCCAGGGGGATGGGTAAAATGGGATAAGGGGGTTAAGAGGAACAAACTTCCAGTCACAAGGAGGTAATATAGAGCATGGTGACACTAGTCAATAATATTGCGCACATTCTAAAGTCAAGAGAGTAAATCTTAACAGTTCTCATCACAAGAAAACAAAATTTGTGTGGTGACATATGGTAACTAGATTTCCTGTGGTGATCATTTTGCAGTGTATACAAATGCCAAAATATTTTATCCTTGAAGCTGTATGTTACATGTCAATTATACCTCAATTAACAAAAGAATACATGCTGTGTAGTTCGTTTGTCACAGTGACAGAAATCCTGTTGGAAAGGGGAGGACAAAACTTTTGTCTGTTCTTATTGATGGAATAAGTAAAATTTACTGAAATTATAAATTTAATTTGACAAATTTCAAAGTATTTTTTTGCTTTATCATCCTAATATTTTGTTGAAAATCTTACCTAGAATTTCCTGATTATTGTTATATGCGTACTAAACTATAGAACTTTTGAAAACGAGAATGGGCCTGTCCTTTTCATATGTGGTAGACACACAGATTGTTTATTTGACTTACCTGTATTAGGAGGAGGAGTAGTTTGCTTTAACACTTACATTTGCCCAGGGAGGATATATCTCTGATAGTTTGTTGCTTTTTTTCCCTCCTCTTTCAGCAGTAACAACAGTCAAAATTTTTATTACAAATTAATTTGTGGGCAAATTAGCCTTGCGGTAAACCAGAAACATGGCCTAACTACAATCAGAGTTTATTATTTTAAAGTCAGAAGGTGCTTTATAGATTACTTTATTTAAGGTTGTGGCTGCTGCTGCTCCTCCCCATCCCCAACAGTTAGGTAATTTGTATGAAATCTCTTATTTTAGTGCCTGAGTTGAGATTAGAATCCAGGTCTTTTGGTTCATAGTTTATTAATTTTTCCAACTATAATGCATAGCTGAATACTGATACTCACTGATAGCAGATGTCATGGATACATGTAAGAAATTAATTAGATGATTTTTTGTTTTAAACTCAGCTGCAAAGGTGAGATAAGTTTTGATTTTCAGTAAGAACTGGGCCATCGTATTCTGTGACAGTTGGGCTCGCTTCTCCATTGTAAATAGTATTCTGTCTCTTTTTTAGAAGAGTTTTTGCCTCTTCTAGTGTTAACATTTTTAACAGGTGGTAGATACTCCACTGAAGAACAGAAACAAGATGTTACCAAAAGACTAGGGTGGAGCCTGGACAATTCAAGTACAGTTCTTGTCTACAGTTGTGAAGGAGATAACTTGAAACTTTGGATTGTTAAAATTTTTTTTATTTGGTATACAAATCTAGCTTTGTAAAAGTTTAAGTTTTTTTTTTTAATTCTCTTGCCTTGGATTCTTACATTTTTAGCTATGAAATAGCACTGCCAGATATTGTTTGCTGGAAAAGAAGACAAAGGGGACATCGTTTGGAAAATTGGGAATTTATAGAGTTCTGTGAAATGACTGGACATGGGAGGAGAAAAGACAGAAGTACCAGTAGTTTTCTTATCAATACTAGTAACTAATTAGAAAATATAATGGGGGGAAACTAGGTTCAGAATAGCAATAAAAACTATGAGGTATCTGGGAACCTACTAAAGAAATGTGTAGGGGCCCCTGGGTGGCTCAGTTGGTTAAGTGTCGGACTCTTGATTTCAGCTCACATCATAACCTCAGGGTTGTGGAATTGAGCCCCATGTCAGGCTCCGTGGAGCCTCAAGATTTTCTTTCTCTATGCTCTCTGCTCTCCCTGACCCCTCCCTAAAAAGAAGAAAAAAAAAGAAATGTGTAATAATCTTGTGAGAAGAAACCTTCAAAATTATTGGACCACAAAAGAAGATTTGAAACCTTGGGAAGAGATATCATCAACCTGACTAGGAGCAATAAAAACTTAAGATGTTGGTGTGCCTGGCTGGCTTGGTCAGTGGAACATGGAAGTCTTGATCTTGGGATTTTGAGTTCAAGCCTCATATTGAGTATAGAAAGTGCTTAAAAATCTTTTTTTAAAAAAAGCTTAAGATGTTAACTTATTCTAAACTAATGTATGGGTGTAGTATGAATTCCATAAAAATTTTAGTGGATTTTGTTCTTTAATTTATTGTAACTGAAAAATGGTTCTAAACCTTAGCTGTATATTAGAATTACTTGGGAAACTTTAAAATATTCCAGTGTCCAGGGGACCTGGATGGCTCAGTCGGTTAAGCATCCAACTCTTGGTTTTGGCTCAGGTCTTGATCTCAGAGTCCTGAGATCTGAGATCAAATACCCACTCTGTCTCTTCCCTCTGCCCCTTCCCCCACTGATGTTTTCTTTCTCTCTATCTCTCCCTAAAATAAATCTGTTAAAAATTAAAATTTTTAAAAAAATAAAGTATTCCAGTTTCCACCCATACCTTCCATACCCCAGACCAGTAAAATCAGAATATTTTATTTTGGAGGAGGGACCTAGGAATCAGTACTTCTGTAACCCTTTATGTTTGTCATCAGATTGGCTTCCATTTTTGGTTTTTGGGTTTCTATTTTAAGCAGTTAAAATTGTAGTAATTGATATTTTGTAACTTTTACCATTTCTTAGAGATCTGCAAAACAAAAAGGGAAATTACTAAAGAATAGAATAAAATTCATTCTAGCTTGCAATTACATCTGGCTTCATAGGACATACATAAATCTATAATATAAGTTCTTAATGATCTTGCTTTTCTATATTTTGAAGCAGTTCACTATTTCAATGTCCTAAGAATTATTTAACCAAAAAGAAAAAAAGTGGAAGACTAATGTAATTGCCTAGAAGGAGGATACAGGGATGAAATAAATCATCACTATTACACCATCTTTCAGTTTTATTATGGCATTGCCCAAAGTACATATCATTTTTCAAAAAGATACAAATACAGTTTAGAGATAGTCTTTCTTTTGTTTGTTTTAAGCCTTCATTTAACATAGTTGAGAATTTAGATTTTTTTTATTCTGCATTTTTCATCTTTAACTGCAAAGAAAAAAAAAATCAGGAAAGGTAGACATTTCAGAAGTACCAGACAAGAAGGTGAGTATAAAGAAACAGCAACACTTAAACTAATAATGCTGGTGAATCATTATAAGTGAAATCTCAAACTGAGTGTTCAGATGATATTCTAGATGAGTTTTCTCAAACTCAGAGTCATTAAACATGGAAATTAATATATTATAGATTCATGCATGATAGCTATAAGCATTGAAAGGATGCTGGTTTTTGTATATATATATACCTTCAATAACAGAAATGTGAAATAAGAAATTTGTTATGTTTAATTTTTTATAAAGATCATTCTCAAAATCATCTTTAACTATTCCTTTAATTACTTCCATAAATTAGTCATAAAATGGCTTAAAATATTAAAAATTTTGGTTTCAGTAAATTGGGAGGACTATTTTTTCTGGTATACTGAAAGTTAAAGCTCTCTGTGGTTCCAATGTACAGCTAAGGTTGAGAACCCCTGTTCTAAGTAGACTTCATCTAGACAAATAAACAGAGCTTAAGTAAGACTTTTTTAAAAGGTTAAGTAATGGGGACAGCCTAGACTAGTCCTACAAGATGCATGGTACTCACATAAGAATTAGAAAACCAGGGACACCTGGGTGGCTGTCGGTTAAGTGCCTGCCTTCGGCTCAGGTCATGATCCCAGGGTCCTGGGATCAAGTCCCATATGGGGCTCCTTGCTCAGAAGGGAGCCTGCTTCTGTATCTCCCTCTACCTGCCACACTGCGTGCTTGTGTTCTCTCTCTGTGTGTCAAATAGATAAATAAAATCTTTAAAAAAAAAAAAAAAGAATTAGAAAACCAGTTAATAGATTTGACTGAATAGCCCAGAAGCAGATACCAGAATATATAAAAGTTTAATATAAAAGAGTTGTAAATGTGTAGATTGGATTATTAATGCCATAAATAAGTGCTGTCATTTCATTACTACTTGCTGAACATTTTATATGCATTATCATTTAATCCTCTTCCTGACATAGCTGTTGCTATTATTATTGCCATTTACAAGGTGGGGGAAACCTGAGGTCACACAGTATTTGGTGGTTCTGAAGTAGTTGGTTAGCTCTTTTAGAATGCAAATATTCAAAAAGAAAAAAAGGAATTTTTAACCTATGTCAAGAAATTTCAGGTGGATTAAAGAATTAAATGTAAAGTTCATATCCTAATAGACAACAGATGCAGGTATACCCCACTTTGTGAACTTTGCATTACACAACTCACTTTTATGAAAAACCTACATTAGTACCTGTTTTCACTAACTGAAAGAAACCCAAAGAACATTTTTACTTTTATGAAAAAAGGTGAATAAGTGAAGATTGTGTCTGTCTGGGGCACCTGGCTGGCTCAGTCAGTAGAGCATGCGACACCTGATCTCGGGGTTGAGTTCGAGCCCCACATTGGGTGTAGAGATTACTTTTAAAAAAATATATGTGTGTGTGTGTGTGTGTGTGTAGAGAGAGAGAGAGAGAGAAAATAGTGTTTGGCGTGTGTGTGTGTGTGTGTGTGTGTGTGTAGAGAGAGAGAGAGAGAGAGAAAATAGTGTTTTGCCTTTATAGAGGCAGTACATAGCCTGAGCAGCTGGAGTGACACCACCAAGCTCCTTTCCTGGAGCTCAGCATCCCTGAAGCCACCACAGTTTTGAAATTGTGTCTTTGATAAAACATCTGTGTTTTTATCTTCATTTATTTGTGTATACCTGTTAACAAGATGTGCCCTAAGGAATCAGAAAAGCCTAAAGTGGGGGAGTTTTCAGTCTGGGAACACTCAAAAAGTTTTTCATGTAAATTAATGGTAATTGCTTTTTTGCTTTTAAGCCTTTTTGGCTTACAAAAGGTTACCTGGGAATGCTCTACTTTGAGATAGCAGAGGAAACCTGTGGGTGTGTCTGATATCTGGATAAGGAGAGCTTAGGAGTAGTAGAAGAAAAATCACAAAGGACTATACTGGTAAGTTTAACTACTTAAGAGATAAAGCTGTCCCTACATCCAATTCGTAAAATTACAGCTTAATATACTATGAAAAGCAAAAAAATAAAGATTTTAGTCTGCATGTGTAAAACACTCATACGTATTGATAACCCCTATATACAAGCTTAGAAATATAGGTGGTTAATAAACACATTAGAAAGTGGTTGCCTTCACTAGATAGCTATGAAATAAAAAATTTAATTAAACTAAAATTATTGTATTGTTCTTTGCTGTCTTAGGACCTTTGTCCGCAGTATTAGTTCCTTTGTATGGCTGACTCCCCATCCTTTTAGACTCCGTGTAGAACAACACCACAGCCTTTTTGAACTACTCAGTAAATGAGTTTTTCCCTGTATCTTGACACCCTGCTGATTTCCTTCATTGCACTTCCTTTTTCGGAATCACCTAGTTGTTTACTTACCTACTGTCTTTCTCCTTCAGTAGACTCTGTGCTCTAAGAGGAAAAGAATGTGAATGCCATCTTAAAAAGCATTCAGTAAATGTTGGATAAATGAAGTAAATGAATAAAAGATACCATTTTTGAAATCTATCTTGTTTGCTGGTTTTTAAAGAAAAATATGTGAGATGAGATGGAATGGGTACAGTCATTGTGCTGCTTGGTAAATTGGTGTTACCTTTCAGAATGGAAATTTTGTAAAAGGTAGCAGGAGCCTTAAACATTCATGTCTTTTGACCCAGTAATTTTACTTCTTGGAAACTATCCTTAAGAAGCCATCTCTGCCAAGAGATGCAGAAGCTTTCTTCCTCGCTCTTCCTGTAGTCACTGGTATTCCTAAGAGAAGTAGACAAATTTAATTGGTCCTTGTCTTATTGTTGTCTTCTGCTTCCTCCTTCTGTGCCCTTCAATGAGTAAGTTATCCAAAGAACTCACTCCTTGGCTAGGCTGAGTGATTTTTTTTTTTTTTAAAGATTTTATTTATTTATTTGTCAGAGAGCGAGAGAGCAAGCACAGGCAGACAGAGTGGCAGGCAGAGGCAGAGGGAGAAGCAGGCTCCCTGCCGAGCAAGGAGCCCAATGTGGGACTCGATCCCAGGACGCTGGGATCATGACCTGAGCAGAAGGCAGCCACTTAACCAACTGAGCCACCCAGGCGTCCCTAGGCTGAGTGATCTTACAATATTCTCACAAAAGTCTTTAAGAGTTCTTACTGCCTGGGGCACTTCAGTGTGCTGGTGGTAAATTTGGATTTGAGCTTTGAGGAAAGGTAGAGCCCCTTTTGAGGCCCTGAGCCAAAGGGTAGTACCCTAACCCAGTTCGCCAAAGAATCTTGCTTTGGGGGGCGCCTGGGTGGCTCAGTGGATTGGGCCACTGCCTTCGGCTCGGGTCATGGTCTCGGGGTCCTGGGATCAAGCCCCGCATAGGGCTCTCTGCTCGGCGGGGAGCCTGCTTTCCCCTCTCTGCCTGCCTCTCTGCCTAGTTGTGATCTCTCTCTCTCTGTTAAATGAATAAATAAAATCTTTAAAAAAAAAAAAATGAATCTTGCTTTGGGGTATCTAGCAGTAATCCAGCTAAAAGTGGTACTTTGATTTCCCTTTCGCTAACTTTCCCCTATTCTCCCATTCCTTTCTGTGCTATTCCTGCTAGATGCCCAACTCCGTGTGTGTGTGTGTGTGTGTGTGTGTGTGTGTGTGTGTGAGAGAGAGAGAGAGAGAGAGAGAGAGAGAGAGAGGCATTTGTGTATTTCTGGGTTTTTTAGCTCAGTCCCTCCTTCTTCCTGTCAGACACATACAGAAAATATTTTAGGACCAACGGGGATAATGGAAAGGTCTTATGTTCTTCATGCTCATTGTTTTTCCAGTAGAGGTCATAGTCCATTAGTGAAATCAATCAAGTGGGCTGTGACTATCATTAAAATAAATGAAGATAATAGGATACATTATACTTATAGTTGAAAGAATTATATGAGTATGTACTTATAACCTTGTAGTATGAAATGTACTTTTTATGTGGGTCACTGTCAAACTTTGAAAGCTGTTTTGTTCTAGACAAATACCAATTATGTCTAAGCTTTTCTTTTGTTGGATCATTCTTAAATGGCGCAAGATTTATGAAAAGAGATTCAGGCTTAATACATTGCAAAATTCAAAGAATGAAACGTTCAAGATAGTAGCTAAATAAATCATGATGACTTGTCATTTCAGGTTATTTGCTCAAGTTAGTATTTTCTTTCTTCTTTGTAAGTTGTGCAGTGAAGTTCCAAAGGTTAGCAGTAGCTTTCTCAGTCTTGTAGAGTCAGTAGAGCCGTAGGGAAAAATTAGTGTACCATAATATACTGGGAATAGCACCGAGGAATCAGATTGGAGCCTCAGTTCTGTGACAGCCTTGGGCAGAGTACTTAACTTCTTTTATCTGTTTACTCATCTATAAAATGGAGCTAATAGTGCATATATATTTAAGGTTGCCGTTAATAGAATATACTATATTGCATTCAAAGTGGTCAGCTGGTTGTTGGACTCCCAGTGAGTAGAATTACTTCCAGGCTGTTTTGCCTGGAACATTATTGAATCTCTCTGTGCCTTAGTTTCTCCTTCAGCTTATGTTTCGGCTAACATTATTAGATGCTGTTATTAGATGCTGCTTTGAAAAATGTAAAAACTTCTCTAATTACTTTATAGGAATTTTAGACAGTTAAATCAGAAGATAATGAATGTGAAAAATGGGGTGCCTGGGTGGCTCAGTGGGTTTAAGCCTCTGCCTCCGGCTCAGGTCATGATCTCAGGGTTCTGGGATTGAGCCCCGCATTGGACTCTCTGCTCAGCAGAGAGCCTGCTTCCTCCTCTCTCTCTGCCTGCCTCTCTGCCTACATGTGATAGCTCTCTCTGTCAAATAAGTAAATAAAAATCTTTAATAAAAAAATGTGAAAAGTACTGCACAAATTTAGATGGTATTAACTCCAGTAGTAGCAATCATAGGAAGCTGTTTGCATCGGGTATGAGCTACTTAATAACTGTATGTCCAAAGCAATAGAATCTGCAGTTGATTTAGATGGGAATAAATAAGTACTTTCAGTTCTCTAAAACCTCTTTCTGCCTTAGGACCTTCACAGTTACTCCTTTTGCTTGAAATGCACTTCTTTGTCTCCACACCTCATGGCTATCTAGTTCTTATCAGCTGAAATAATACCACTTTAGAAAGGCCTTCCCTGACTATTCAGTCTGAATAGCTTCCCATTTGTTTTTGGTTTTTTTCTTAAAACACTTTAATCGTAATATTGATTTGTAAGCTGGTTCTCAATTTTGTTTTCTGTTTCACTTCTCGCCAACTAGGATGTAAGCCTTAAGGAGCAGGGACCTTGCCTGTATTGTATATTTTTTTTCTCTTCCACTTAGATCTGTGCCTAGCAAAATAAATACTTGTTGAATGTTTAAAGATAGTGTAAAGTATGAAAAATTATCCATAATTGTACTTCTCAGAGATAAATAACAATTGTTGATTTATGTTATATAGTTCTATTTTCTGTGTGTGTGCTTACATATTTACAAGTATCTATGATTATGTGTTTATACCATATTTCATTGAGTCTAAAGATGAACATGTTTTACTCTATTTTATGTCTCTGAAATTGGGACGTCATATAATCAGGGGTATGCCATGATGTAATTGGCAGCATTTTTTATTTTCAGTGGCACATAAAATGAAGATGTGTCTTAAAATCTATAGCATCTTAGATTTGTGTGTGTGTGTGTGTGTGTGTGTATACATATATATTTGTTTGCGTGTGTTTAGTATATATGTGAAACAAATGAGATTATGGTGTTCAGCTCTTTCCCCACCTAAATATCTTGAACATTTTCCCGTATCACTGTGTTTAGATCTGTCTCCTTATTGACAGATGTCTAGCATATTGTTATAGGTGTATCATAAATTGTTCAACCAGTTCCTCTTGGTGGACATTTGGAGCTTTTCCAGTTTTGTGTGTATGTTATGAACCAATGCTGTGTTGGATATCCTTGCACTTATCTTTATACATTCAACTGGAATTTCTTTTGATAAAATCCCTAGATCAGTGAATACACATTTTCTATACTGTATGAGGGTGACTGTTTCCCTATATCTTCAGAAGTACTGCATCTTAGGAAATTTTTTAAATTTTTGTTAACCTGATAAGTGAAAAAATTACCCTAATGTTATATTATCATTTCTTTAATTATGCGTAAACATGGAAAGAGGCTCAATCTCTCTTTTCGTGTTTATGAACTATTTTTATTTCCTCTTCTGTGATGCGCTGTGCATAGGACAGTAAACCTTTAATTGGCTGGGATATTTGCTGTTACTGGAAAAGGAAGTCATCACAGTTTGGAATCATGCATTATCATATAATTTCTTGGGAACAACTTCAGGACAGAGCCTATTCTTGTGGAGAGCAAGAGGGCTTTATGAGGACCCAAGATTAGAGGAGACAAATTCAGGAATAATCAGAACCTTTATAATGGAGGCCAAGAAGGGGTACAATATCATCACTTTATGAGCTGAATACTGGAATTTAGATACAGCTGTTAGACTTTAAATGCTCCTCTTCTCTTTAATATGACTTGGTTGTGGTAGCATTAGGTTAGTAGATTTGAAATAGGTCACAACTCACAGACTTGAGTGAAGTCACTGTTGGATCTAGAGATTAAATCTATGATCATTTAAGAGTAGATTAATATGATCCCTTCTCTGCCTTTTGTCTAAGATCAAGTGAAAAGTAGATTAATACGAGCTTTTTGCACAGTGCTAAAATGTTCTTGTCAGCATTTTTGATCACCTTTGCTGTGCCAGAGGGTGCCAGTTCCAAAGATAGATATCAGATGGTCTTTTAGGTTCCATTGCAGCCTTTAAAGAAGACAGATTTCAATCCTTTGGTAAGAATGAAGCCAGAAGGTACATGGAATGTAAAGAGCACAGAGGAAGGTATTTGGTCTAAAAGAGTTTAAGGGAGACTTCTGGCTTCAATATGATAAGCTAAACTGAATCCTGAAGTTTAAGTAGTAAAGGGTACAATAGCATGAGAGAAGGTGTGCATGGATGAGGTGGACTATAAGTAGTGGAGTTGTCTTAGAACATAAAGTTCGGGACGCCTGGGTGGCTCAGTTGGTTGGGCAGCTGCCTTCAGCTCAGGTCATGATCCCAGCGTCCTGGGATCGAGTCACGCATCGGGCTCCTTGCTCTGCAGGGAGCCTGCTTCTCCCTCTGCCTCTGCCTGCCACTCTGTCTGCCTGTGCTCGCGCTCTCTCTCTCTCTGATAAATAAATAAATAAAATCTTTAAAAAAAAAAAAAAAAGAACATAAAGTTCGAGCTGGAGAGTGACTAATGACAAGTCTGGGAAGTTTGGTAAGCAAGCCTGGGTGGTTCCGTAGGTTAAGCATTGCTTTCCGCTCCTGTCATGATCCCAGTGTCCTACGATCAGTTCCGCATCTGGCTGGCTGCTCAGCTGGGAGCCTGCTGCTTCTCCCTCTGCTGTTCCCCCTGCTTGTGTGTTTGGCTCTGTCTCTGTCAAATAAATAAATAAATAAAATCTTTAAAAACAAACAAAATAAAGAACCAGATAATAAACAGCCTTGTATACCATGCTAAAAATTCTGCATTTTGTTGATCGAGGGGAGTTCTTTTGAAAAATGACATGGCGAGATTTGCATTTGAGAAATCACTGCCTGATTTAGGGAGGAAGACCAAAAGCAAGGAGACATGTTCTGAAATAGTTCTGGTAATCCAGGTGAGAGGATTAAGTAAGGCTTTAGCTCAATGGGACTAGCTTACCAGAAAAATCATTAATTTCTTCTGGTTTTTACAGAATTTCGCCCTCTTTTACAATCCTTCTGAGATTAAATTTCATGGAACTGAGATTATTATTTTGCAGAGATGACTTATATTTATTGTCCAGTTGTTTATTCCTTTATTGCCTGTAAGAAGTTTATACTTTTATAAATACCTATTTAATGAGTATAGTGCAATGTGAAGATGGTTAATAAGTGTTTTTGAGGATTATAAAAAGTAGATGTTAACCCTTTTGATATGCTTGGTGATTATCTTGGAGGGAAATAGTTTTAGAGCATTTTGCCTTTGAGTAAAAGTAAGGATTTATTAGAGTAAATTTAAGTTATATAGTTTAGGTTATATAGGTTAGGTTGTATAATTTTTATATATGCAAACATATGAATTTATCATTCTGTGTGCTAATTTCTCTCTTTTTTTTTAAAGGCTACAAGCAAAAGATGGTGGATCGCTTAGCAAACAGTGAAGCAAATACTAGACGTATAAATATAGTAGAAAACTGTTTTGGAGCAGCTGGTCAACCCTTAACTATACCTGGAAGGGTTCTTATTGGAGAAGGAGTATTGACTAAGTTGTGCAGAAAGAAACCCAAAGCAAGGCAGTTTTTCTTATTTAATGATATTCTTGTGTATGGCAATATTGTCATCCAGAAGAAAAAATATAACAAACAACATATTATTCCCCTGGAAAATGTCACTATTGATTCCATCAAAGATGAGGGAGACTTGAGGAATGGATGGCTTATCAAGACACCAACTAAATCATTTGCAGTTTATGCTGCCACTGCCACTGAGAAATCAGAATGGATGAATCACATTAATAAATGTGTTACTGATTTACTCTCCAAAAGTGGGAAGACACCCAGTAACGAACATGCTGCTGTCTGGGTTCCTGACTCTGAGGCCACTGTATGTATGCGTTGCCAGAAAGCAAAATTCACACCTGTTAATCGTCGTCACCATTGCCGCAAATGTGGTTTTGTTGTCTGTGGGCCCTGCTCTGAAAAGAGATTTCTTCTTCCAAGCCAGTCCTCGAAGCCTGTCCGGATTTGTGACTTCTGCTATGACCTGCTTTCTACCGGGGACATGGCCACGTGCCAGCCTACTAGATCGGACTCTTACAGTCAGTCATTGAAGTCTCCTTTAAATGATGTATCTGATGATGATGATGATGATGATAGCAGTGACTAAGGACATATTTTGAAATATTTAATTGGGTGTGACTACCTGAGAAATCAGCTCTGTGGGGAATATAAAATTCTGAGCTTTCTCTCAGTTTTACTCTAGCCGTGAATTTGCCTGAGAAACTTTTAACCTGTGTGCCTCAATATATCCTATAGAAAATAGGTCCTGTCATTGTGTTCTCACCCCATCCCCATCCAACTCCCCACTCTTCTACAGGGATAGATTATTGCAAAGTATATCAGATAAATTTTTGGTTTCTTACGCTTGTTTAATTTTAGATTGTTTTGTTGGAAGGTTGGGAAAAGATACTTAACAGATCATGTACTACATTGTTGTTTACTATGTGTTCTGTTATATGGAAAAACTAAAAGCAAAAAATGATGGGAAAAGGAG